>JACMII010000076.1:35316-48092 GCA_014805405.1 Bunonema sp. RGD898 | reverse complement strand
CTGTTGTGGATAAATATGGACTAACCGTTTGAAACCAACTAGGAATTCAACCTGTTCGGCATTCCATACATTGGCGCCGACGTCTGCGGCTTTATGGGCGCGACGACGGAAGAACTGTGCCTGCGATGGCAGCAACTCGGAGCATTCAACTCGTTCTTCCGGTCATCCAGCATCTATAATCGTTTCATAAACGTGCAAGTCGCAGAAACCACAACAACTTTGGCGCTCCCCCCAAAGATCCGGCGCAGTGGCCGACTGTTGCGGCTGCGACACGACAGGCCAATCTCTTCCGATACGCCTACCTTCCTTACCTCTACTCGTAATCGACGACAGGACGTTGTTTACATTTCCCTGACACACAGGCTTCACTTCCGTTCCTCGATCAGCGGTACTACCGTTGTCCGACCACTCTGGTACGAGTATCCGGCGGATTCACAAACCTACAACCTGTCGTATCAGTTCATGTGGGGTCCAGCCATGTTGGTCGCACCCATCGTGACACAAGTTTGGGCAATTTTCCAATAGTGGAATGGAATTCTCAGGGGGATCTCTCCGTCTCGGCCTATCTCCCTGGCGATCGTTGGTATTCGCTGTTCGACCAGCTCTACGGACAGCTTGTCCAGCCTGGATGGGGAACATTCGCCGCACCGTGGACATCCCACATTCCCACTTTTGCGAGAGGTCTTTACGCATAAATGACAGGACGAACTCGTATCAGGTGGGATTATCGTCCCTCGTCAAGGCGCGAATGTAACGACAACAGCCAGTCGGCGAAATCCGTTCGAATTGCTCATTCCCTTGCAATCCGACGAGAAGGTAAGACAGCATCTAAGGATTTTGCTTCATTTACAATCTAGGGCAACTGGACTGCTTCTGGTGAGTTGTTCTGGGACGACGGCGAAAGCATCATCGACTCGCTGGACACTTACAAATACTACAACTGGTGCCACTGTTGTATTTCAATTTTAAAAATAAAAGCTAGGCAATTCTCCTTCGCGACGACTCCCAAGACGGCGACTCTCACCGTGACGCGCACCTCGACCGGAGTAACCTTTCACTTTCGACTATGAATTTTTCGCCTTTCAGAACTCTACCCTAAGTATTCCGCCCCTGAACACACTCGAGGTTCTGGGCTACGAGTTCTTCCCCGACTACACCTCGTTCCTACTGAACGGGCAAAAGGTCGAAGGCTTTGGGATGCGCGTAAATGAAATAGCCACTTCAGGTGACGCTGAACACTCAGACATCCAACTACAACGCGTTGTCGAACCGTTTGGTGGTGAATACGTCTCCGCTGATTCCCATCGATTCATCGCAACCCACGACGCAGACACTCGTCTGGTCGCATCAGCTGAAACAATAGTTTCTCTCGCTAACTCTGCGTCCTCCATGAATGATCGTCTCCCATTTACTGTCTGAATCAAGGGGTCTCATCATGTTGCGTGTTCGACTTACGTGTATGAGATTGCGCATGTGGTAGTTGTCTGCATGGTCGGTGCACAAGCTTTCTTCCTCCTCGTTTCCGGTTCTTCGTGAATGTCTGTTTGTCTGCTCGTCGTGCCAAAGTGTGCAATGCCAAATTGTCGATGGAGATGCGCTAGATTATCGGTTTGCCGGTCTGTGTACACGCGGTTGTGGTGCTTCTGGAGCGATCTACACACGGGATTGTCTGTTACCATGGTTTGCTTCCGGTAAGTCGTCCTCATCGTCTCGTCATCCGCGGCAACTCCTTCGTCTTCGTTGTGCTTCCTTAGGCGACAGCCGCTGCGGGCGCGACGGGCGGCGGCGACACCGCTCCGGATCCGTTCGATCCCTGCGACGGGGTGAGCGAGACGCGACGCGGACGGTCGGCCTCCTCCATCGAGCTGTAGTGCCTGTCCGGATGTGCTTTGGCTTCACAGAGGTACTACGGCTGGTTGGCTAACTACGCTAGACACACGTACACACACTGGGCCTATGACTACTGACGACGCGATCTGCGATCTAGCTATCACGCCGCTCATCATGCCAAATCTCTCCTAGATGATACTTACTTGCTGAGGGTGCGCTGCCGGTCCATGCCAGGAATCGAGACGCCCGCCAGCACGCCGCATCCCTTGCAGAGCAGGATCAGCGAACGAGCGAGGTTGTCGGGCTGCAAATTCGAGATTTCGCGGCACATCGCACTCAACATGACGCTGCTCCCTACCGCCTCTTGCATGACGTCGCAGACGTTGTTCACGACCAGAAGCGTGGTCTTGGCCTTGTTCATCGACTTCTGCGTCGTGTAGACGGTCTGCAGGTGGGGGGCCTTGGCGCCAGACACCAGGAGAACGTCGACGCTAAATCGCATAGAAAGTGACACGACGTGAAGGAAAGACGAACGTGACGAGTTTCTCGCCGATCATCTGCGACAGGTCGGTGCGCTTCGTGAACGAGAGCAGGTACTTGGACAGGTTACGTGGGTTCAGCGTGGCGCGCAGGTTCTCGATGTACGCCGCCTTCACGGCCTTGTCGCTCTGCAGATTCGAGTCTCCTTCCCGATCGCCACTCATAGGGCGTGTTATGGGTGACGAGAACGACGAGTTACGGCGTTTCGATTAGTGGTGGGTGATAGAAAGAGAAGCCCGAGAAAAGAGAAAGAGTGACACGCACACATGCACGCAACAATACACAACGACGAAGACTGGAGATGCACAAGACAGTTTCACGGTTCTGAGTTTACAACTTACGTCCTGTAGATCGTCGTGGGCGGTCGCACATGCAACACGAGAAATTAGGGCAGAAAGACGGCGCAAATCATGTGATTCTGACGCGTGTGTGTGCGTATACATACACGTAGATACAGGGGTGCCAACGGTATGGAAGACGGGACTTACGGCGCCGAGCTTGTGCATGGTCAAGTAGTCCCAGGCGCCCTGCGACATGACGCCGCTCTCGAGACGCATGTTCGTCAGCTGTATGTTCGTTATTTGCTCTACATCACATTCAGACGGTGCCTTGTCCTTGCAGTACTCGATGAGTCCGGCCGTCGTGGACGTGCAGTGAATCAGGCAGACGCCGATCAGTCGGTTCGGATGACTCATCTGAACGAATCTGCCTCATTGGCATCGACGTGCGCACTAATGAATTCTCTGCCCTCCGTCGGGAGCAGCCTGTTTCTCGTTAGCTCTGATTGCTTGTGTGCGCACTCTCTCTCTTTGGTGCACTCGTGCTGTCCAACTGCCAAGAGTCATGGTCCCACCGCGAATCGGCAGATGATGTTGGCGCCGGAGCCCTCGCCGAAAGCGACGCACGTCTTGATATCGTACTGGTCGAGAACGCAGACCAACGACTCGCCAATGTCCTTGAGCAGGGGGTAGCTGTAGCATGTTTTACTCCTCCTCCGCTTCCCAGCTCTGTCGATACTTTCCCCCCTCTCCCCCAGTCCTCGTGATCACGTCTCTCTGCGTTCTGTTGACAATTTCTCGAGAGGAGGGAAGAGGAAGGAGCCAGCTTACCCGAGACCCGCCCGCTGCGTTTTCAAACTGTTTGCCAAGAGGAGGGGAGGAGGAGGAGGAGGGAAGAAAAGGACAACTTTCACAGTAAGACAGACACACGTACTTCAAGCTAGAGACACAAAACAACTGACTCTCCGACAAAGTCGGGCGCATGGTCCTCCTGACCGGGTACGCAGACGTGCAGGAAGACGGCGTTCTCGCGCACCTTCTGCATGGCCGGATGCGCGACGAAGCGCGCGAACGAGTTATCTGCAATTGCTGCCGGTCGTAACACCTGGCTTTTCCCTCATTGCGTACGCGTGCGTCTCACTAGCTGCTGCTGCTGCTGTTGTTATTGCGTCAGATCGGCTGTCTACGTCATTGGAGGGTTGTTGCGCACGCTTCCGCAGTCTGTGTCTCTCTCTCCCTCTCCGAGAGATGGGGACACTTTGGGGAGAAGCTGCCATTGCCTTCCGCCGTCCGCCTCCGCCTCTCCTTCTCCATTGTTGTTCTGCCTCGTCGTCTTTGTGCTGCGTGCGGCTGCCCAGACGTTGATGGCCACCCCCCCCCCCCTCTCCCTCTCTCTCGGCCGCCGCCGCCGCCACGCTATGATGATGGTGATGAAGAAGGAGGAGGGTGGATACGGGAAAGAGAAAGAGAGGAGAGTCAGCGGGACGGAAAAATCCCACCCTGCCCCTCCCTCAAAACAGACACTTCCTCCCCTTTCGTGTAAAATGCAGACGCAACTCAATCCGCGGCCCCCCAGAAATCCGAGAGACTTGTTGTTGTCACGCCGTCTGTTTTCTCTGCCTTTCTTCGCCGCTCTCCTCATCTCGGATCGGGCGACGCTCGGTGAAAATAGGCTCGGGAGAGGTGGGGGGAGCGCTGCACTTTGACTGGCGCGAAGGAATTCGCTGTCCTTTTCTCGGGAAGCTGCCACTGCAGCTGCCGACAACAATAGCGCAATGGTGTGCGCGTTATTGTGGTCTGTAATGCGCTTTTGCACATCGACCAACGGCTATCGTCGCTGCCGCCGCCGCCGTTATCCATTTCGTCCGGCTGGCGCTCGTTTTCTCTTGAAGATCCCCTCAACGGCTTATCTCGCCCGGAGATATTTCGGCTTAGAGACGAGGCGCCACGTCCATTTTACGACACTACTACTCGACTGCACCAAGACAGAGAGAGGGAGGCACGTGCATCGCGCGACCGCAGAGACACGAGACGATGTTATTTTAGGACATGCTGCTTCAAAGAGACGAAAAGAGACACCCTTTGCTGCAAACCTGCAGACCAGGCCTTGGAAGTGAATGCGCGCACTTTTGCTAGTCTCACTTGTCATTCCGCTCTCTTGGCCGGACGAGGGAAACCGGAAATTGAGACCGAAGAGCGTGCGGAAGTGGGGAGACTAATTGAATGTCCCGGCACCGAAGAGAATTGCAAACTAGCAAGTGGATGAGGAGGAAGTAACTCACGATTCGTTCCCAGGTCGTGCACCGTCAGAATGACCGTCTTCTGGTGTCTCTCGGCCAGGTTGCCTTGCACGTAGACGTTGAACGAAAAGCCGCGGTTGGTCGCCACCGTGACGCGCTGTTTCGAGATTTACTACGTGAAACACCATGAAATCACGCCTCACCTCGAGTTCTGGCGCCGTCGTCATTGTGTTCTTTCTCTCAGGGTGGTTCAAAGTGCAGGATCGATGGCGATGATGGCGGGCGAGTGATGTGAGTCAGGTCGGAGCGAGAGGGTTTATCTGTGCAAGCACAATGATATAGCAGCAGCAGCCATAGTGTCACGCGGTGGATCGGGACGGATAGAGGAAGCACGCTGTCACAAAGAGGGTGTGATGATGACCCTTGGTGACCAGGAAAAGAGGGATCGAGATAACAGCGCTGCTCGGCGCCGCCAGTAGGCGACCAGAGAGGAAGAGTGGCGGTGTGGACGCGCCGGCTTGCGAGAGAAGGGGGGAGGGGCGGGGAGGGCGACTTGTTTACTGCACGGCGAGCAGGCGGGCGGGCGGGCTGGCGGCCGGCCGCGCCTGCCTGCTATGTTTGCCTAAGCAGCACACGCGAGAGGGATTACCGAGGAGCGAACCGGAGAAGAGGAAACAGAATGAGAGAATCAGGGGTGAGGGGAGTGCCGAAGAAGCGCAGGGGGTGTGGGCGGAGAGAGAAAGAAGACTAGCGGCCGTGCAAGCGGCGGCGGCGGGGAGAGCAAGGCCAAAAAGTGGAAGAAGCGAGGACGGGCTGCTTTGCAAAGAGGCCCTTCTCGAGCACGTGGTCACGAGAGAACGGGCGAATGCAGGACGGAGCAGGCTGTGGGACAGCGGCGACGGCGACGGCTGCTGCTGCTGCTGCACTCGCACACTCACGACAACAACAACAACAACAACACGACCGCACGACGGACACCGCTCGAGCGAATTGCTGCCTGCTAGACTTGCAAAACGGAATCAAATCCGGAGTAGCCGGAAACGGCAACAACGCTGCTGCTGTTGCTACAAAGAGCACCACACGGACATGTAATGCGATTTGACAGACCTTAGCGAGAGCCACGCGCACGTGCCACTTGTTTGTCGAAAGCCACCACATACACACAGACTGAGGACGATGTGCGGTGAAGACGGACGAACGACGATTTCATCATGCGCTTGGGAGCGCAGGAGAGGACGAAACGCCTCGACATCTGATGCAAACAAGCGGAAGGGAGGGAGGCATGCGGAAGAGCGGACACAGCTCGACACGCAAATACTGCCGCCACCGCAAATGAGCGAGAGTGCAAGACGCATGCCCTGATGGCAATTCACTGGATCAGACGCAAACATTTTGCGGATACCACCGATGTCGGATCACTCGGGCCGCCAAGCATCCGACTCGCCTCGGGCGGGAATGGGCCCAAACCGTAATTCTGCCGGCCGCCAAATATAGACTCGGCACTACCACCAAGGCCCCTCATCGCACGGCAGCGATGCGAGGGTATTAGGGAGATGGACGGCGGGCACATTCCGAGGAGACGGGGGGGGATTATTTATCACGTTCCGGCGAAAGATTGTTTTGACGCCGCAGGCCATTCTCGCTCAGGGAATCCGGGTTTTTCTGGGAAGCGCAAGGGGCAATGAATGGAATGGGCGTGAGAGTGTTTGTGTCTGGACCCGTGAAATGGTGCGGCGCGCCCCAGGCACAGAGGCGCACTCAATTTCGTCTCCAGCAGCACTGCCGCTAGTGTGCGGAAGAGGGAGGAGAGGGGGGGGGGAGACCAAATTGGGACGCGCCAAGGGCCCTTCGGTTGCGAAACCCGTTGTGAGCGGAGAGGAGCTACAGAAGAGAAGGGCATCGGGCCGCAGAGCGGCAGACGCGCGCACCGCCGCCGTCCTTCAGTGAAGAAGGACCGATGGAGGTGGGAGAAGGGAATAGAACGCACCACACACAGAGAGAGAGCAAAGAGGAGATGAACGAAAACAGCCAGATGGGAAGGTTGTGTGTTGTTGTGGGAAAAGTGCACGACGGGCGCCCCGCCAACACGTGCTCGCTCTTTGTTGACATATCCGCTGTCACCGCATGGTCAGAGCAGAGGGCATGGTGAAGGAAGACGCGCACGCTATGCGATGCCCTATCATCAGCATCAACGACGGATGTATCGGTGCAATGGGGAGGGGAGAAGGCACGGATGTCCGGGTTGAAAGCGAACAACATTGCACAGTACATATGCACTGCGGATCGGACACCACCAGTAGGGGTGCGTTATTTCGGAATCTGAGCTTTTCGCATCCGTTAAATAAGCTAACAATTTTCCTGTATTTTGAATACAGGCTATGCGTTTTCAAACGATCGTGCAAGTGGAAGGAGACAACAGCATGTAGCGCAATGGGATCGAGTATATCGTTATTCATCTTTTACTGGGACTCTTTCGCATGGAAGTGAGTGTGAGGGTAGTCTTCGTAATTGATTGGCCAGTTCTTGAGTGTCCGTCGACATTACTTCCGTCATTACTTGTAGCATTACCCACCCCTCCCCCTTAACAGATCTGTGTGCTGCTCACAGAGGTGATCAGATTACATCCTCGTCGTATCCGCACCTGTACATAGATACTAGTGTTCCACCGCGGCGACAGGCTTCTTCTTCAGAGCGGCGCTCGCTTCCTTGTTGTTGTTGTGTGGTTGAGCGGAATTCCCGTCGCCAGTATGAGACGATGCGGCCGGTCCGACCGACTTGATGCCGTCTCTCAGGAGGGGCGTTCCCTTTCCGGACTCTGCGGTGAAAACGATTTACGGAGGTCTAATGACTCTCTCGACTGACTGAGCACGTTGGCCTTGAGTTCGACTTGACGAGCACCAAGATGGAGCGTCGCCACGATCGCTCCTGTAGCACCGTGCGTTGTAATCGACACCTTCAGATGCGTCGTGTTCTCTGCAGTCGATTGACGTGAAACCCGAACTACTCAGTGTGACAGTACCTTTCTTCCTGGTCTCCTTAACCCTGACGCTCAACCCGGGCAACTTGGTCTGTTGCGTTGAAGTCGGTCCATCGATGGGCTCCGGAAGATCCAGGTCCAGCTCGTATTCGTGCTCATCCTGCATTCGCCACGATTATGATGCCGTTTGGTCTCCGCGACTCTCAGTCATTGCTACCTGGAGAAAGCCGAGACTCGCGAGCCATCCTCCGCCCGACGTCCTGTGCCACTGCACCGTATTGTCGTGACAGGCGGCCTCGGCGCTCGATACGGAGAACGAGACATGCTGATGTGCTGCCGGTGCAGAAGCTGCTGTGGCGGCGGCGGCACTCATCTTTCCTCGGATGCTGCTGCAACATTGTTGGAGTGCGTAGGGGCGCCGAAAAGGGAGCGAATGCAATGCATACATCATGCAACAACTTCATCACAAGGCGCCAAGATACCGTCACACTGGGGCTGCCGCTTTATAAAATGGGAATTCGCGCGATTCAGACTCGAGCCCATTGAGATCGCACTCGTCGGCTTCTTTATTCACACACACACGCGCGCGCAGGCTAACATATCGTCTTTGATTACAAGAGAGGTGAGAAAATGGGCGTCAAGTCTCCTCCATTCATCAAAGACTGACCGGAGCGTAGAGACGACGACGTCAGTGAATCGTTTTCTAGGCCGACTAGCCTCCCCCTCTCATTTGTGGTACGGCGGCGTCTGAGAGCCGACGACGAAATTCGCCGAGGCCGCATTGAATGCATGCGGGTGACGCAGAGAGGCGTGCAGACGAGAGAGAGAGAGAGCGTCGTCATCGCTCTGTTTGCAGCGCACACCCGGCCATTATACGGGCGGTGAGGCTTTGGTGAGCGCTCACTTTTTCAGGCGCCCATGCGTGTGCGCACACGCGTCCATGGCGACGACACAGGCGCAGATGCCATTACTGACGCGTGCCTCCGAAACGAGAGTCATATACCTTGAGAGGTTAATCCGGCGGCGGCGGCGGCGGCAGCAGCAACAGCAGTTGGCTATTGGCCTTCGCTGACACACTGCAGGTGTGCGACTCTCGTTCCGCTTACGGTGCTCTCGAGTGTCGAGCCCGTTCTCGGAAATCAGGCACACACACACAAAAGAAGAAGGGGAAGGGAGCGAAGCGAGTCGATTTGGTCTTCTCGCTCAAGGCCAAAGGAAGTAATGGGGGGGGGCTGCTGCTGCTGCAGGATGTGTATGTGCTCGCCTTCTTCCTTCTCCCTCCTCAGGCCTGCATTTAGGGCCCCGGGATCCGTAAGACGCGCGACGGAACTAGCCGTCGCCGTCGCCGTCGCCGCCGCCCTCCTCCCCTTTCATGGCAGCCATACGCACAACCCGGAACAAGATGCAGGGTGCACGAGACGCAGCAACATGCATGCATATTGGGCGCATAAAACAAGAGGAGGAGAGTGTATGCCACTGAAAAGAATGGCTACGAAATGGTACACAGAAACGAGGCGAAGAAGAGTCTCCGCGAGAGAGACAGAGAGAGCGATAAGCAGACTAACGCAAACTGATGCAACGGGTGGCCGCGAAGGTTGAGAGAAAAACAAGGAGAAAGGGAGCCGTCTCGTGGAGACAGGCGCATGCCTACGTGGAGAGCGCAGGGTCGAAACGGGGCAGCCTGACTCGAAAAGAGACGAAGAGAAAGAGAGAAGCCAGCTGGCGTGTTGTGTACGCATGGCAACTGGCTGGGGGGGGGAGTGCAGGCGAACTGGCCGGCCGGTCTCCTCCACCATTTCTTCTCTTCTTATTCGGGTGCGGCGTTAAGGCGAGAGGGTGCTAATCGGAAAAGGAGACGACGCCACCACCCTCGTGCCAAAAAGAGGACCACGATTGCTTTGTTTGCGCCCACAAAGGCAGAAAACGACGACGACGATGATGATGATGGTGGTGGGGAGAAAGACGAATCCGAATTGCAAAAGAATCGGGGAAGCGCTTCCGCGTCACTACAGCGTGCACACCTGCGTCACGAGGGGAACGTGACTGGCTCTGACGAAGTGCAAACACAGCAGCGACAGCGACGGCAGTCAAGGAGAACAAGTCATGGAGAGAGCGGCACGCCAGTCGGACATCTGGCGGAGGCCAGTCGGAAAAGAAAGCGGCGGCGGCGACGGCGGTGGAAGAGGGAAATTGGAAGCAGCGAGAAGCACGCTAACGATATTACTCCCAGACCGCACGAAGGGATGATCGATTGGCTCGCGAAGCCGGCCTTTCGTTTGGCAAAGTGCCCAACACGCACGAAGCATCACAGGAGGTAGACTTGAGGTGAAACAGCACACCACAGCATGATAAGAGAGCGCGCCAACGTCTGCTTACTTCTTCATCGTCTTGTGCTCGAGACAGGAAGACACGCATATATGTGGTGTAGAACACATCGTCAGGTGGGAGGGAGGGGGCTTCTCTCCAGGGGAGTGACGGGAAACCTCACACACACAAACATCTCGCTCTCGTCATTCTGTTCATGGCCGCCGGAAGCGCCGGATTAGCCAGTAAGGCAGCAGAGAACCAACTTTCTCCGCCGCTCCCGCGCCTGTGAATGGGTCGTCTCGCACTCTCCCGCGGCGTGACACTTCAGTTTGTCTGCCGCCTCCGCCGCCGCCGCGGCAACTACATACACACCGCTCACGTCTTGGTGGTCGTGTGACGTGTCCCGACATTTGGGACAGTGCGTTGCAGCAGCGGCGGCGGCGGCGGCAGCAACAGCAAGGCGCACATAAACATCAACAATATGTCCTTGCCGCCACTGTTGGGCGGGTAGAATGTCGCGCGCGCGCCATGTCTGTTGTTCGAGTGACATAAATGCCCAAACGGGTGTCGTCATCGTCACTCGCACGATCCGTTGAGCTTCGCAAAGGGGGGAGGGGGGCTTTTTGAAAATAAACTCGAGTTGTGATGGGCGGGGACAATGTTCTTTGAGCGGACGCTACGAACAACCGTAGTCTTATACAAACGAATGAACGGACGGGGAAGGGGACGACGAGGGGGTCTGTTGGGTCGCCAGCTTAACGCTCGCTGCCATAGAGTTTCTCCGAGGGGACAACTGTTTGGAGAGGAAACACCATGAAGTGTGTGCGTGTGATGTGTCTGTCTCTTCTCTTCCTTGTAATTTCCTACCTAGTGGTGCGCGCCATCATCGGGCTCTTTTTGCGTGTCTATGCAGGTGTTCCTCACACATCTCGGCTCCACTCACTTCTCTTTTGTTTTTGTGTTTTTTTCTCATTCAACCGAGCGTGTGCATGTATGAACAGGGACCGAAACGATTGGGAAACGAGTGACCGGGTTAGGGAGCAAATTGTTCAAAGGGCTCGTTTCTTCGGTTGTTTACGGAAGGCCGTGTGTAAGCGTAGTTGTCGTGGGTAAAATAACTGGCGCAGCAATATCATGTCATCGTCTTTCTCGCTCTCTCACCGCCAGAGCGCGTCCGACGCCTTCTTGGCTTCTGAAATTCCCTTTCGATTAGCGATTACCGCATTAGCCACTCACCTCTAGCCTTCTGAAGCTCAGCGCGTTCCTTATCCCTCTGCTCCCGGGAGACGGTCGACCTCAGTCCGAGTGCACCCTCGACCAGTCGTCTTGCCGTCGCCATCGACTTCGGCGGTCGGACCATTCGAATCACGTCGCGTAGTTGTTCGCGATTCTTGCGACAAAACTCCTTGGCCGGTTCGCTGGCCACGAAGAGCGAGCGCAGCTGGAGCCATCGGTGACGACGCATCACTTGCGCCTCCATCGCTGAACCATTCCCCAATCTTCACCGTCCGTCATCAATGCGACGATGCTACCTTGCTGGCTGCTCTGGAAGGCGATGATCGCCGACGTGCCGGGCAAGAGAAAGACGCGCGTGTACTCTCCGCCACAACCGATATCGGCCAACGCCTCGTCGAGCGACGCCCGTTGAGAGGCGGGAATTGCGAAAGCTTCCAGCACGTGCGCCAATTCTGAATTCGCAGAATTCCATGTGATTAGCAGTGCAAACACCACTACCATTGAAGAGGTCCGTGTCCGAGGTCGGAGTGGAACTAGCAGCGGCAGCAGTGATCGTTCGACTGGGACTCGAACTCGCGGACATTGACGACGAGGAATATCCAGACAGGGTGGTTGAGGAGGAGTTCGACGAGCTGAGCGTGGTAGTCGTAGTGGTGGCTGGGGCGGGCGGCTTTGTGCCTTGTGCCATTCGGATTCGAGATCGAACAACGGGCTTCTTGGCGTCCAGTTCGAGCTTTGCCAACAACGCGGTCTGGTTCTCGATGGTGGGCGGCTCAAAGTCGGCGTCATAGTCCTCCCAGGAGTCGGCCGTCAGCGTGTTCGGAGTCGCCGACTCGTCCGTCAGCGTGCTCGGAGCAGTGGCCTCGTCCGCCGACGCACCCGAGGCAGTGGTGGCCTCGTCCGTCGACGCATTCGGAGCGGTAGACTCGTCCGTCTCGCGACCGCTGTCCGCTGAAAGTGCACCACTAACCATCACCAGGAACGAGAGGAGCACTGACGAACCCGTCTTGGAGGACGTCATGTCGTCCGTCTTCTCTGCCTGCGACTGATCGGACATCGCGGCGAGGTCAATGATGCGCCGCGTCGGTGCGACAGCTGCCACTTTTCGTCCTTTCGGCGTTCCGCCTCCCTCGTCCCTACGACCGACGGCAGCCGAGGGTGTTGTGACTGCTGCCTAAAGAGAGTGAGGAGATAGTTCAGTTAGGCGTGTACTCCGCAGACCATTGCAATGGGCGAGGTTCCGTACGAGGGAGAGGGTGACGATCCGTTGCCGCCGCCGCCGCCGAACAGTGACTCAACCACGCCGCGGACAATGCGCTCCGCCTCTTCCAGCTGTAAAACAATCAATAGTTCCGGGTTGATGATTCC
>JACMII010000076.1:0-35216 GCA_014805405.1 Bunonema sp. RGD898 | reverse complement strand
CCCGGATTGGGTGACATGCTGGCGCTGCTGCTTCCCGGTTGCACGTCTTCCTCTTCCTCGTCCCGAATTTGCTCGTCGAGTGCCGGCAGCATGACTGGCGTCGCTTCCAGACTCGGTCTGGCGGGGATCGGCCGATCCAATGGCGCGAGTCTTCGTCGCGCCCTCGCAGCAGACGCGGCCACAAGTTGTTCGGTCTTCGGCGTGAGGACAGGTTCAAAGTGAGCGGGCGGCATCGACGGTGCCGTGACGAAATACTTGGCAGGCGGCGTCCGAATGTCCGCTTCGTCGTACGCGCTGTTGTGCAGGTCCGGCTGGGGTCCGAAGATCTTGCGCGCCGTGGGCTTCGACGGCTCAGAGTCCTCTGGCTCGGATGTGGGCATCGACAGACGGTGCGGTCGCTCGATGGCCGACGAGCAGAGAGGCGGAAGGAAGTCGTCCGAGTCATTATCACCATCACCCTGAACACACTGCCCATTGCACGCCTCCCCCTCGAAGTGCAATATCTCACGTTGTCGTCGTCGTCGTGCTCAAAGAGTGCCGCAATGGCACGATGCTCGGAGAGTTTCGTCGACTTTGAGGATTTCGTCGACGTCGACGAGGACCGCCCATGTAAGACCGTCTGAAAGATGGCGAACCGGTTTCAAGCAAAGGCCGTTGAAGTGGCCTACATCGCCCATGTAGAAGGCGTCCTTTATGTCGTTCCGGACAAAAAGCTCTGTTTGCCGCTGTTGCTCCTCGAACGACTCGTTGATCATCTGCACCTCGAGGTCCTCCTCGTCCGCAGCCTCCTCTCCGCCGCGCGCCATTCCCTTGTCGTCGTCATTCAGATCCCTCAGCACGGCCGACTGCGATCGACTCGGTCCGGCGCCAGAGGATGCGCCGGCTCCCGCGCATGCACCCAGATCGTGTGGCGACGATCCGGTCCGGGAGAGTTTCATGATGATCTCCTGGTGCTCAAAGTCCTGGATGGACGAGGGCAGGGTCCTGAGGAGAGACGCCCCCGCGAGATCGTCGTCCTCATCGTCGTCCTCATAGAAGGGCTCATCGTCCCCCTCGCTCTCGCCCTCTGCCTCCTCGGCCAGCCGAAAGACCTTCTTCTTTGGGAGTTGAGCCAGCCTCCTGGGCGAGTTTGCTGGCGCCCGAGCAGAGGTCCAGCTCGGAGACGGCTGCGCCACGTCATCCTCGTCGTCCTCATCTTCGTCATCCTCATCGTCCGCAGCAAGTTGTTCGGCACTCTTCGAGCAGCACGGCTTCTGGCCATCGTCCTCGGAGAGGGCGGCCGCCGCCGAGGCTGCCGCAGCCGCGAGCGCGTACTGAAAAGCTCGCACCTTTAGATAGCGTTATGCAAATGACGAGACCTGGAAGAATGCGGCCGACGAGACTGCGAGCGGAGAGCACACGCTTCGCGGGAGCTGTGGCAGCGGCGAGGCTTCGATTTGGAAGTTTGGCTGTTGCTCGTCCATGTCGCCATCTCCAGTTTCTGGCGGTGCTGCCATTGGCATTGTGATTGCGGTGCCGTTTGCTGCTGCCGTATCGGTAGTGCGGAGACGAAGACCGGGAGCGGTAGCAGCGGAAGGGGACGACGACGACGAGTCGAGGTCACTGCAACACCACTCGACATGATGATGATGATATCGGTCATGCCGGCGACACGACCGTGATGAGGTAGACAGATCAGTGTTGCACACCGACCACCATCTCCCTCTCTCCCCGTCCATAAGATCAACCGCGGACCAGTATCGATCTCCCACGACAAACTAGTCTCATTGCCGTGGGAAGTTTTCTAGGATCCCGATAACCGAATGACAGCAGTCATGCTCGCGGCCCAAACCAACTCCTAGCCGGGTAAGAGCGAAAAAGAATAAGGCTGCTAGCATCTCTCCAGTAAGTCTGGCGGGTCTTCTGCGCCCGACACGCCTGGTCTTCGTTCCCCATTCCATCCAAAAGTGCTCGTGCACCCGTGGCTACATGCCCTTTCGATAGTGCACGCTCTGCACTATTTGCCCAAAGCCAAAAGTGCATACGCACATCTCGCTTCGTTCGCGGACAGCCAAAAATATACTTCCACTCGGATAATCACAAAGTGAGAGCACCAACCTGACGGTGAGTGGGAGGCGCCAGCGCTGCTCGCAGTCCATGACGTGGGAAGGAGGAAAGCGAGAGAAAAAGAGAAGAAGGAGAGCGCACGAAGAGAGAAGCGGACGGTTGGATCACGCCAAAGTTTGGAGGCGACTCAGCGAGATGCCTGCAAGCGGTCCGGGTGGTCTGTCTCGACACAAAATGCTACGAGCGGGCGGAGTGGAGCGAAAAAGAAGCGAACGCAATGGCGAGAGACAGAGAGGGAGAGCGGGAGAGAATGAGCAGCGGCCGTGCCAGGCAGCGAGGCACAACAACAAAAACATCAACAAGAGAGGCGGGTGTTCGGGGAGATCAACAACAACAACGAGTATCGGGCGAGGGGTATTTCGAGAAAGAGAGAGGGAGAGGCTCACGCGGTCGACACGTTGAATCTTTCGAAATGGCACGACACACCCTCATTTGATTCGCCTCCGCCAGACAATCACTTGCACATGAAACGGCGACGAGAGCCTGGAGCCGGGGGAGGATAGTGCAACGTCGATTTCCCGCGCGCGCCGTCCCTCGCCGAGTCTCGATCGATCAGTCTCGGCGACGTGGGAGGCGTTCTCTCTCTCTCTCCCCCTGCGCGTTGGTTTGCGTATCTCGCTGCTGTGTGTGCGCTCTGTGCGAGGTCAGGACGCGGGAGAGAGAGCGAGCGAGACGGGAGAAGGAGGAGGAGGAGCGCTGCTGCTGCTGCTGCTGCTGCTGTCGGCCGCCCGTAGCAGCAGCAGCAGGCGAATCGATCAATAGACACTGCAGTGTCTGCGCCGCAGCACTCTTGACGAGAGAGAGACAGACGGACGGAAGAGAGGGAGAGACAGCCGCCGGCTGGCAGACGGCCAACTGCACACACGCGCAAGGGAAGACATCGGGCGACAGAGGGGGAGAGAGAGAACGTGGCAAACCGGCTCTGGGCGAAGAGAGGCACTCGCTTAGCGGTGGCAAGAAGAAAGGGAGCAGCTGTAAGGAGGCGACTAGTCGACATGCCGCATGGCACTAAACGTCAGAGATCAGTGCAGGCGGAGCGGGGCGATGTTGCGGGGAGAGGGAAGAGAAGCGAGGCGATGAGATCCCCGCCGGATGCAGAGATCACCCTGGAGACGGTGCGCTACTATCGTCGTCATCTTCCGTCAGATCAAACTATGATGATAATGGCGGGGAGGACGGAAGGAACGAGACCGTAGTTGGGGAGAGTTGACACAATTCCCTCGATAGGCAGCCAGGCCGTCTCTCGTCGGGGACAACTGCCAATCTAGCATTGAAAAAGACAGAGAGAGAGACTCGGCATCGCCATATCAACAATTCCATTTGGTCCCACCCAACTCGTTGACGTCAGAGCTACGTAAGCTGGCTGACGGTGTGGGACGACGACGACGACGACGGTGAGGATTGAGACACCTGTCCATCATCTCCAAAAAGGCACAACAATGCACTATCGACAGCAGAATGTTGACGGCTTACGTTCCCGCTGTTGTCAGCACACCCGCACGCAAAGGAGAAGAAGAAGAGTGCATGATGACGATGTCACATGTACGCAGCAATCTCTCTTTCCCCCGGACAGACATCAGCAACAACAACAACAACGCCATCAGCAGCAGCAGCAACATGAGGCCGGCAAAGGAGGGAAGGCAGGGATGAGAACATGTGAGAGGCAAGAGGGAAAGGGGGAGAGAGAGAGAGACTACAGCTGATTCGCCCATGTGAGCGAGGCTGTCTGTGCGACCACCGCCGCCGCGCCCTCCTCCTGATGGTGACGAAATATGCGCGCCCGCCACTCTGACGTGGCTGTGAGCGAAGAAAGAGGCGAGGGAGCGAGGAGGGAGGGAGAGACAACCGGAAAGGGCCGCACGCAAAGCGGGAGAACGGCGCGTCACGACGAGTCAGTCTCTCAGACATCAGCCACACTTCTCTGAGTCGCACATACGCATCGGGCGCCATGACGATGCGGTTCCCCCTCCCCCTCTCGAAATGCCATCATGCAAGAAGAGACGCCCACTCAGATGCGCGGGGCGGTCAGTCAGAAGAGGGAGGTGAGTGGGAGGGAAGAAAAATAGGCACTATTCCGAATATGGCTCGTGCGAAGGGAGCCACTACGCCGCGACGCGGGGCTGATAAGAAAAGGTTCCGGTCTCTCCCTCTCCTTCTCTCCTACTAGACCAACTCGTTCTCGCCACCTCCTCTTATTGCCATTCCCATGCAGGCACGCGAACAAGAAACAATGAGAGCGGAAGGCGGGGGGGGCGGAAGAGGACAAGAAGGAAAGACTCGAGAGACGGAAGGGGAGAATGGTGGCGATAGAACAAGAAGAAGACGGAGACTTCCAGTGTAGACGAAGTCTCGTCGGGATATGTTTGTGGGGAGATTTGTTAGTCTCTTTCCCTGCAATGATGATGATGGTGATGGAAGAAGAGAAGGGGACGGTGACACAGAGAGAGGGAGAGTTGGCGGGCGAGCAGCACAAGTGCTCCCTCTCTCTCCCTGTGCAGTCGCGGGAAGAGAGAAGGAGGAGAGGCACGGACAGGCACGGACGACCGACCGACCGGCAGCAGCAGCAGCAGCAGAACAGCAGCCATCCTTTCTCGCATTAGGTGCGAGGCGAAGGGCTACTACTACTGCACACAGAAAAGGTGGAGAGCAAGACGATGAGGCAAACCACCACCGACGACGACGACGACTGGGTGGTGAGTAGGTGGGCTACACCAAGAGAGAGAGAGAGACCAATTATACTGCGCACACCACTTTCCACTTCCCGGTTCTGAACCGCCGCTACATTAGGTGTATATACTACGCCTGCGCGCGTACTAGCGACGCTAAACCACCAAAGATTTCTCTAGTTGCCACACTCACACGAAACCAGTATGGTGAATGTTCCCGTTCTCTTCACGTGATAGGACGGATTGTATGGACAGCAGAAGCCGTGCGGCGCGACTACTATACGTTGGAGACGCACGAATGGCGAACGAGTCTTTGGACACGGGAAAAGGAAGCAATGGAGACGAGTGGAGAACGACAGACTGCAACATATGTGTAGCTTCCCCGTCCCGTCCCTGTCACAGGGAACGCACGTGCACTGGTGCGTGCGGGCCAGCAAGGACGGGGAAGGAAGGAAGCGTTTCTTTTCGGGCGATGAGAGAGGGCGGAGCGCACCACCCGAGAAGGATGCGCTTCGCCCAGACTAACAAGCAATTTTCTTCCTCTGCCCCTTCCTCTCCGAGATCTGTTCCCTCTCCCTAATCTCGTTGCCGAGAATGAGCGGGACGAGATACGAAGTAGCAATTGCCAGACCGACCGCTGCGTGCCAATCATCAGGGCGCTGCGGAGCGGCGAATCATCACGGCATTGCAAATAGCTCTATGAATCATCTCCGAAGAGACAATCGCTGAGCCAGTTGAAAGACAGGCAGGCAGGCCGACAGACAGACGGACGATAGAGAGTGTGAGAGAGAGAGGGCGAGGTATTTCGTCGTCGTCGCCAGTCACTGCCGCCGCCAAACTGTGAAGCGCTATCAACCCGCCTGTCTAGAGCTTTCAGCTCGAAAAAACGATTCCAGGCGGTGCCGTTCATTTCTTGGAGCAGCGCTTGCTCCGACCGCCACGCATGGCATCGTCCTCGTCCGAAAGACATGATGTGGGCGAGGGGGGACCACAGTTCGGCGTCGGTATGTCTTCAATTCAGCAGCATGACTATTCGAAATAGTAATGATGCGATGAGATGAGTCACGCTGTCATATGTGATCGACCGCAAAAGTCGGAGGAGAAACTTGCAGTTACGACGAATTTCGCATCGACAGACGGAGAAACCCTGTTAGCCTCTGCCGCAAGTTGTCTGCCGGACGTGTCGTTCGCCGACATCACCGTCGGCGACAAGGTGATCGTGTTCGGATCGAAAGACGGTCAGCCACCGCTTGCCATCGCGCCTCTCCATCTTGTCGATTCCTACAGGCTGGGCTTATGGCGAGATCGTGGAGACGGACGAGCTCGGTCAGGGAACCAGCCAACGGAGACGGGGACTCTTTCCGGTCGACTACGTCCTGCTGTCCGAATGCTCCGGCCACGATGTTTTCCGATCCGAACTCTATTCGAAAGCCCAAATATCAGAACTCGGGCGATTCCGACTCGGCCGAAGCGCTGGCCTCAGACATCAGTTGCCTGCTGGACGGCTGGTGGACCGCGCTCAAAGTTTGTGTGCCGCTAAGATCGTTAAAACGCGAGTCCAGAAAGCACACGCCACTTGCTCGAATCCACGGAATACGACGTTGATCAACGAGTACATGGACGAACTGATCGAGGCGAGACATCCTGCGTGCAAACACTAGCCAACTATCTCTCGTAGGTGAGAGATCGACTGACGGCTCTCTCCGCACTTCCCGTGGACGAGCTGAAACGCGAGCGCGCCGAGTTTCTGGAGAAGGCTGCGAGGGGAAACTTGTGAGCATGACGTTCAGTTGGCGACCCAATCAACAACAACAACAACGATCGTCAGATGGCTCGATCTCGAGTTGAGTCTGCCGCGTCGAGCGGAGCCGTCGACCGCCGAGATGTGTGAGACCCGACTCTATCGAGAACTCAGAACGAGAGCGGACGAGCTGGCTCAGGTTGTGACGACCGAGTCTCCGCTCAAAAAGAAGCTTTTCCCTCAGTGCCCTTCGACGAGAACGTTGTCCGGTTCTCCGACGACATCAACGACCACGAGACCACGATTTCTGATGCTGAACGTCGTGGCGGCGAATCTCTTCGCTCGGCATGACTGCGAACTCATCTTCGAGCTGTTCGACGCCGAAAAGAGGGCGTTTGTCAGGTTCGACCATCCGGCGACGTGTGCTAAAATGCCGACTTGAAGCGAGTCCATCACCTGCCACTGGCTCGCGAACACACGAGCGCTCGCCGCCAGTGGAAACGCAATCTTCGAGCTGCATCCGGAACTCTCGACTCGACGACGACTCTTGCTGCTCATTCGAGTGGTCCGAAACGCTCCGCTCGACGCGGGCAGCTCCTCGTCGTCATCGTCGTCCGGCGGTGGAGGCGGCAGCGGTTCTGCGACGTTGAAACGAGCTGCCGTATGAACGACGCGGTGTTCTCGCGATCGCGACGATCATCCTGCTTTAGGACCTCTGCCCAGCGTCGCAGTGGTGCAGACAGCCGTACGCGCACGAGATCATCGATCTGACGCCATATGTCGACGCGGAAAACGGGAGCCCGACGACGGAGAGCGGCGGCACGCCCGCAACGGAAGTGAAACTTCTCTCGACGAACGCCGCCCAGTTGGACGAGTCTTTCGAGCAGACCCTTCTCAAGGCGTGCGACAATAAGCCGGGCGTCAAACGGAAGGCCGCCCACGGTACGGGACGATCCTCGTTCGTCGAGTACTACACGACGACCAGTTCAGAGTCCACGCCCTGGGTGACGATTCGACTGACGCCTCTGGACGAGACGTCTCTCGGCGCCACAAATGCGCAACGACTTCAGTCGCTCGACGCGCTCAAATTCCCCAGCATTCTGAGCGACTCCGTCTGTGGTGGTTCGTCGTGGTGTGAGATCGCAGTCGCGAAGATGGAACGCCTAGAAACGAACGCCATCTACGTGTCGCTGATCTCGGGCGAGTTTGCGGGGAAGGCCGGCGAACGGAACGCCGAGCTTCGACTACAACTTGTCGACTCGTGCGGGAAGCCAGCCACGACAGCGGTACAGCTTCCTCGTTCCGCATAGCGCTGCGCCACAGTCGTCGTCGTAATCAACAGAATTCCAGCACTTCGAGGTGCGCACGGCCGGCGGTCGAATGCAGCAGCGCGAGTGGCGTGGACTCGTCATGCCGTCGGACGAGCGACCGACCTGGAGCGAGATGGTCAAGGTTCGGAGCGCATCGCATCGCTTGCCTTACCCTCGCGACGTTCAGGTGGTTCTGGACGAAGACCTGGATCGGGACGTGCACCTTCGGATCTGCCTCTACGCACGTCGTCCCTATGACAAGTCCAAGCCGGACAAGGGCCCGATTGGACTGGCATTTCTGCCACTCACCAGCAGCCGACGACTCTTGGAGGACGACACGCATGACCTGGCGGTCTACAAGGTTGGCCGACTGCCCTCGTTGTGAGTGGGAACGATCTGTGGTGGTGGCAGATGGACGCGGCGCACTTCCCCGACTCGAACGTCTCGTACCTCTCGCTGCAGTCGAAACGGCACCACACGCAACAGCACGCGTCGTCAACGAAGGTCTGTCCCTCTTCGATGGGAGCATCGAAGAGAAACGACTTTCTCGTTAGTCGGCGTCACCCTCCTCCTCGACTAGCATCGCGTCGACGATCTTCTCGCCCTGGGAGAAGTGCGCACTCCGCGTCCGCACCCGCATCGCCTCCTCCACGCTGTCGTCCAACGCGGACATTGTCGATCTTCTGCGGTGGACGAAACGTGGCGGGTGGGCGACTTTTACACAATAAGGGGCACTCCCCGTTTTTCTCTTTTCACGCTCCACGTGTTTCGTTTGCGTTTTCGCGCTGTGCGTAGACATTGTTGCGATACTACGGTCGCGTGCGTGCGTGCAACTATTCGCTTTCTTCGGTCTCTATATGCATTGTTGAAGTCTCCCGCTCCCTCGCTCGCCCGATGCCGTTTCCCGTCTTGGAGTGGACGCTGAGCCTAGTGACGATTCTCGCACAGATCCTCATCCAGCACTCACTGTATCGGCAGCACAGCCGTCCTCAGTCGCCGGCCGTGATGAAACTCGCAACTCTGCCGTACTTCCTCTGCGCCGGGATGCTTTTCGTGGCCACTCTCTTCTCGCTAACCGTATCTGTGGTCGCGCCGCGTTTCGTCGACTACGATCAACTTACGTTCTGCGGACTCTGGCTGCTACAGGGCCACTACGTCCGACTCTACTGCTGGCTGCTCTCTTTCCTGGCAACGGCCTTTGGGCTCATGCTATGCGCTTATTATGCACATTTGATGGGCGCTCTGGAGAGGAATGCCCCGTTGGCACGATTCATCTATCAACCACGACTTGTCGTCGCGGCTATTGCTATCGGCACACTGATCTACGTCGGGAGTGGGCTCTCCTTCCAGTTCGGATTCGCTCTCGAACCGAAGAGCACGATCAATGCGGAGGGCTGTGTTCTGGCGGCACGAGTGCAACAAGATTCATCGTACGCTCGCATCTTCGGCGGTGTGGTCGTCCTTACTGCAGCTACCCTGACGATCGTCATTATTTGCTTCGGCACCCGCTCCCTGCTCTACACGCATCGTCTCTTTGCGTCGGCCGAACGTCGCGCCACGATACCGTCGCGAATGGGAGGAAACCTGCGACGACCACACACCCTGCTCATGTTCGTCTGCTTCCTGTTCGCCTCGTCGCTCGGCGTAGTGGTTCCCGTCCTCGGCCTTTTCGGCACGTCTCACATTCCCTTCTATATAAGCACATGCGATCAGATGTCATCTGTCGATTCCACTGCCTACCGTCGATTCTTTCGCGCTACGTCTTCCTGGGATTCTCGACGACCGGACTACTTCAGACCGTCTCAGTCTCGGTTCTCATGGTGGCCGTTCAACGAGTGGCTCCGATCAGGACAATACGTCGACTCTTTCTCTTCCTTCGCGTTTGGATCCCAAGCAGACGGGCTCCCGTAGTGCCCGTGAATAGTAAATCGTTGCAACTTGGGTTGCATTCCACTACACAAGCTTAGCGTCGGCATTATACAGTGACGCAATTCACAGAAGCAGCCCGACGTATCTGTCTATTGAACCGACTCGCAGATTTACGCTTCACTGCCAGCTGTTTCCACCATGTATTCCCCTCGCTCGTGTGAACAATATTTGCTTCAGGCCGATGCCACTACGTCTCCTCTTGAAATGGTGACGGTGGTAACCGTCGAGAACGGTCTCATCTCAGCGATGTTGCTGTCACAAGCTATAGTCCAGTGCGCGTTCTATCGATTACGGGCCCGTGAACTGGCTGCGATTCCACACACGATGGCCGCACTGTCGATGCTCTCCGCCAACCTCTTCTCCACTGTGTTTGCGCTCTTTGCGCCTCGATTTGCCTACGACGATTGTTTTCAACTCTGTGGAGTTCTTTTCCCAGAGGTCTCCTCCACTCTAGACTGACAGTCGTCTTTTGTCCGAATCCATTTCAGAGCCCTCCCTCCGTGAGACTTCTAGTCTGGTCGGCGGCGGTCAACTCCTCGTTTTACGTGATTTGCATGTGGACGTACTACGTCTATCTGATGGGTTCGATGGAACGCTTCCAGGCCTTTGCTAGTGCCGTCAACACGCCGACGGGATTCGCTGTCAGTCTTACTGGATCCGTGGTGCTGTGTCTGCTCGTTGGTGCTTCTCTTCAATCCACGCTGCACACCGCCATTCCCGCTGGAAAGATCTGGCGAACCGCGGACGGGTGCTTTAGTGTGGCGCAGGTTGACCGCAGCCAAGCTGTTGGGAGGGTGTGCGGCGCCATCGTCGTACTGATGAGTCTGTCGATTACCGTTCTACTGGCTGGATTCGGCGGACGGGCCGTGCTGTTTGGTCGAGAGATCCTGAACGCGACGTCAACTTTGACGGGTGTGCCGGCCAGTTTGGCGGCGCCGCCCAACACCATCTATATCTTTGTTCTTTTCACAACACCACCACTGCTCTTCCTGCTTCTCCCCGTGGTCTGGTTTTTCGGTACGTGCAACTTTGGAGTGAACGGAAAGAAATGAGCAGGTCCGGTCTACTACATCCCGGGTCAGGGCACAATCGCCGGTCGCTTCATGTTCCTGATCCTCGAGTGTTTGGGTCTTTGTCAGACGACGGTGACCGTGCTGGCATTGTCCACCCTCCGACGTCGTCTCTCTGCAGACCTCTATCTTGTGGCAACGTGTCTCTGTCTGCATAGAAAGAGGATAAACACTACGATAGAAGTACACAACCCACCCGGTCTCTTTAGACTCGCCGCACAGGCGCGCCCCGCGTGTCTAACTAGTACGAGCCAGTAAAAGGGAACGAATTCGCGGTAGCGCATCCATTCAGTGCGCGCGAGATTTTTCGGCGCGCCCGGCTGCCCTCGTTTGTCAGAGGTGGCAGAAGTCGCAGCCGACGGCAGCCACTTCGGTACTAGTAGCTAAAGTGAAGGAGATGCTAGCACCCGGCTCTGCTCTTCTGCCCGAGTGGAGCGCACTCGGTGCGACAATCTTCTCGCAACTGGTCGTTCAACGCACGCTCTTCGTCCTCAAGTCGCAGCGCCGTCTCTCCGGACGGACGCATCTCTGCTGCGCGCTGACACTGCTCTCGGCAGCGGGATTCTCCACGGCCGTCATCCTGTTTGCTCCTCGATTCCACGACGACACAGGCACAGTGCTCTTCTGCGGCCCTCTAGCCGACATCCCGCTTCGGCTCTTTCACTGGGCGGCTGCTTTCCTGGCAACATTCTTCGTAATCTCCCTGTCGTTCTACTACATCCAGATAATGAGCGCCCTGGAGAGCGCTGCCCCACTGGCGAGGGTGTTCTTTTCGAGCCGAGGACTTGGTGCAGCACTCGGAGTATCCGCATACTCAATTCTCTCGATTGGAGTCGCCCTGATAACTGGATTACCGCCTTTGACGGAATTTGATCCCTTCCCCACTGACGGCTGTCGACCGGTCTCGCGACTGAATCCGCACTCGATCTGGGGTCGTCTATTCGGAACACTGACCCTAGTCAGTGGATTCGTGCTCTCGATGGCCCTCCTTGTATGCGCCATCCGTTCGTTCATCGTCTCTCAACGCACTGTCATCCGAGCGACGTCTGTCACCGCGCTACCGAATCTCGCTTTCATCTTTCTGCTCTTTTTCTCTGCACCCGTGTTCAGCTTCGCAACGCCGACTCTCTGGCTATTCGGTTTCTAATGATTTCGCGCAAATCAAGCCCTTGGTCGTAGGAGTGGTGTACCACGTGCCGACCACGATCGCCCATCCTGGCAGTGTCCTGTTTCGGGTCTACGAATGGCTGGGCGTTTCGCAGACTGTCGCCACATCGATGGCAATCGCATCAATCCGTCGATATCTATACGGACGCCTGTGGCGGAAGCTGCGTGCCGGAGGGAAACAGCGACAGATCGTTGCCGTCACTCGTTCGAATAACTATTTGTCAAAACGCGGAAACACGATACTCGACTCGCGGAATATCAGCATGCCCCGTATTGCGCACAACCCGATCGGGTCGCAAACCAAATAAACGTCGCACTGCTGATCGAGTCGAATAGTATCTTGTGCGGTCCTCGTTCCGTGAACGTTAGTCCCAGTGTGACGCACGTCAGTCTATTGCTATTCCGACCATTGTCACGGAGAGTCGTCCCCCGCGTCTCTGCCAATGTAACGAACAAGGAAGATTCCGTTTGCCTACCGCGTCTCTCCGTTTTCAGTATCGCATCTAGACCGAATGATTACACGCATGGCTACCACGCGACTGTATCACGTCAACAACAGAAAGTCAGATGTATGTTCAGTGGCGTACCAGCCGCCGCCTCCTCAAAACATGACGTCCCCCCGCCAGCCGTCCAGTCAAGAAGGCGACGATGGATAGAACGACTTTACCGAAACAACAACATTCCCTTGGAAGGAGATGACGTGACCCGAGCGATTGTTGGTGGTGTGCCATGAGACCGATGCACGCCTAGGTCTTCTGATTCAGCTTGCTCAGTTGCTCGTCCACAAAGGCCGGCAGCTTGTGGTCAGGCACGAACTCGACGTCTTGTAGGAAATTTGCCAGCCAAATGACGTGACGCGGGTTCGCGGCTTTCAGCCAGACGTGGCCGTTGACGCCACTGTACTTCTTTGCCATTTGGACAAACAAGATAATAGCGCACATGCAAATGTCGTAGCCGATCCGAGCGCGCGTGCTGATCTGCTTCAGGACGGCCGAATTGGGCGCGCGCAATCGCCGAGCCAAGTTCAGGGACGTGCGAAAGTGGAAACCGCCCGCAGGAAGCGGGCCCATGCCTTGACTCTGAACGCCGTGCATGAGAAACGCGTCACCCTCTGAGTCACCTTGAGATCTTGGTCGACACAGACCAACTCGGGCTCCAGATGCCGGGACGCCTTCAGGACCTATACACCTTGCCATGAGCGACTGAAAGAAGGGAGAGACCTTGGCGTAGATGAGATCGCCCGTCTTCAGGTTCGGCCGATTTCTCTTGGTTGCGCCGGCGAATGCGTAGAACGACAGAATGGCGGGATCGGAGGCGCCGACATCGACCTTGAAACACTCGGCAACCCGACCGACAATGATGCCTAGGACCAGGTCGTGCGGCTGAGGCACGTATCTGGAAGTGGGTTTCTCACCACTCTCGCAAACCAAGCTCACCTCTTACTCTGCACGTTAATGTACGTGCTCACGTCGGTCTGGCGCAAAATGCCCGGCTGGTTGCAGACGATGCTGCTTCCTTGTTTTTCCACGCCGAGACCCAGTATTTGCGTGGATGCCTCCGAGGGGCCAATCTCGCGAATCACGTCGCCCGGCAGAACCACGATTGCCATCTGCGAAATGATGCTGACGAGTTGAAGAAAGACGAAGCGTTTCGCAAACCGAAGAGCTCGTGTTCCAGTCGCGGTCTATAGGCACAGCGCATAAAAGACGGACCGTTGAGTCTGCGGACAAGGATCGTAGTGGTGCTCTCCCTCTTCTGGGGTTGCGACAGTTCTGCAGAGATGACTGTGTGTCGCGATTTGTTTGCACCGGCCCCAGCCAACAGATATTTTTCTAGCTCTCAGAATGCAGCTGACTTGCCTGTCGTTCTGCTACACACGACTCTTGCCATGCGCATGAGAGAGGTTCGTATTTGCGACTGTCCATGCGGAAGAACGGTCCCCCCTGACTAGCTAGGTAACGGGCCTGAGAAGCAGCGACTGCGATAAGATTCTTTTTCTGCATCTCTCCACTCGACAGAGATGCACGTGGCCGAGTTTGTCTACGATGCGATCGCGATGGGCTTCGTTCTGCTCACGCAATGCGTGGTTCAGCGCGCGATCTGGCAGCTCCGGAACTCGTGCACGGCGCACGCTCTCTCGAAGGAAGCCCACCGACTGGCGGCGATCTCGTTTCTCGCGGCGGCGTTCATCTCCACGCTGATGTGCGTCGTGGCTCCCCGACTTACGAGTTCGGACATGCTCGTCATTTGCAATCCGATCGTCCCGAAGGTCAGCAGAGTTGAGGCATTCCAATGATGGCAGCCCGTTCAGTCGGTCATCTCGATCGACGCGCTCTTCTTGCTTCTGGCCGCCGGTCTCTGGTGTTACGCCTACCACATCTGCAACTACGGCATTCGACTCGCCGGTGCGTTCGATCAAGCCGGCGTGATGTGCAAACTCATGGAGGCGCGCTACGTCTTTCCCCTGTCCATGGTTTCGGCCGGTCTGCTAGGATGCGGCACTGCGACGGCACTTCGACTTGGGCTGACGATAGATGTGGCGCGGACGCTGGTAGATGTCGACTATCCAAACTGCTGGGTTGGCGCAACAGTGAATCGATCGTCGATTATCGGTTTATGCCTCGCTGCCGCTGTTGCAATGTACGCCCTCGTGGTGACCTTGTTTTGCACGGTCTTCTCGTTGACGTCCGTCCTGGCCGGTCGTAAACGTCTGGCTAAGAGTCGACCCGAGATGAGACGATCGTCATTTTACACCATCGCCGTGGTATTCGCGTTCATAGCGCCGCCAGTCTCTGGACTCGTCTTACCCGGAATCATGTTGGCGGGTGAGAACGACAATAAGCAGCGTCTCCTTACATGAAAACTGCAGTTCGATTGTTTCTTCTTCCGGGTCAAAGTTCGCTTGAAGGCCGACTGATCTTCGTCGACATTGAACTATTCGCCGTCGTCCAGGCTTGGGGCATTACAATGACCGTGCCGACACTACGTCAGCACATCTTTCGTCGTTATCTCTGTCTACGCAGAAGCAGCATCATACACTGCACCGATCGCACGGTCACATTGGGGTCGGGACTCACGCGAGTGACGTCGAATAAAACGACACCGTAATGGTGGCGTTTGTTTCCGACGAGAGCGCACGCAGCCCACATCGAATTGTTTGTTCGCGCCCTTTACTCTCTGCCACCACGTGCGTCACGAGCGTCGTCACCGAAAAGTTCTTCTGCTTGGTCGAACCAAAGTGATATACGCCATGCGCTTTCTTCTCTGCTGCAATTCTCTCGTGCGTTTCATCGCACCCGCACATTGCCGTACGTTCTGACGACATCCGTCTGCAGCGCGTACATCGATTCGCGCGGCATGTTTCCCAGGCGAGTCTATTGTGTAGACGGGTTCCTTTTCTCGGGAAAGCGCACGTTTTGCCGCCCAATTCGCACGCTCTCTTCTCTTCATTTGTCTGCTTGCACCCGCTCCTTCCAGCGCTTGCCACGTTGACAGAGGCGGAATGGTGCTACCTGACTGGCTGCCTGACTTCATCGTTTTGACCGCCAATCTAGTCGCATTCGTCGCCGTGCAGATCGCGCTCTACCGACTTCGACGCCCATCGCAGCCCTTTCAAATATCAGCGCTCACGCATCGACTCGCCACGCTCATGTTCGTCTTTGGATCGGGCTCCGCAGCGATCCAGTCGCTCTACGCACCTCGATTGGCGCCCGACGACTTTTTCATCTTCTGCAGTCCGATCATGCCGAAGGCATCGCCGCTTCTTCTTGTCAACTTTTATTATTCGTTTGTTCAACTTCCAGAATGAGCTGTCGACCGCCGTCTTCTGCGTCCTTTTGGCACTGCTCCTCAGTGCATATATCTTCTACATATTCGCTTATGCAGCACAGTTGGCGGGCGCCTTCGAGCGAGGATCGTTACTCGAAAGATGGACCTCATCTTCCGTCGGATTTCTCGTCTTGCTTCTGTCATCTGCCATTATCGGTTTTGGCTCCGCCGGGTTGCTCTACTTCGGAATGGTCCTTCTACCAGAGCCAATCGCGAATGCCTACTATCCGAGCTGTTCTTCGGTCGGCAAAATCGAGCGCCGTTCCGTTTGGGCCGAGCGATGTGCCATCTTGATGATCGGCTATGGCACGTCCGTTGTAGTGGCCATGCTTCTGGCAGCGTTGCGGTCTATGCTCACGGGTCGACAGCACCTGAAGAAGATTGGTTTCTCGAGTCGAATGCATACTTTGCCACAAATCCTCTTCCTTCTCACGTCGTTTTCTGCGGCACCCGTCCTCTTCCTGATAGCTCCGGGCATTCTACTGATTGGTAGTGCGTTGACTCAATTCCAACTAGCACGCTATTCAGCCCGCATGCTGATCTGGTCGGGCCAATCTCTGATCGAGGGCGAACTTATCTTTCTCGTCTTGGAGTCTATGTCTTGGACGCAGGCCATCGGGGTCTGCCTCACAGTTCCCTCGCTGCGACGCGAGATTCGCAGCTGGCTCCGATGCTTCGGTCCGATATCGACGATTAGCAGTCTCGTAGGCGTGGCGTCCTTCCACGTACCATACAGTCCAAACCAGCACATCTAGTCGTCGTCGTCATCATCGTTTTCTCGAAACGACGAACTTCGCACCCCGACAGTCGAGCGTGCACAATGGCAAACCGTCACTATCGAAGCATAAAGACAGTTGCACGGTGAATTTGCCACATTTCAAGCGGGACTAGTAGACTCCTCGCTATTTGCCTCGCATTTGCTAAGGAAATTACCGTGTTGTGCCGTCGCGCCACACCTGCAGCAATCATCAGTCTCTCACGCTCCCGGGCTCGACTGCTTACTTCCCCGTTGGTCTGCCCACGCACACCCTTCCGCTATTACTGCTCATTGGCCACTTCGCCAGCATGTTCGTGGCGTTGAAGAGTTGTGTGCTCGATGCCGTCCTTCTGCTCTTCAACCTCGTCACTCAGTTCGCGATCCAGCGTGCGCTGTTGAAGCTGCACACCGGGCCCGGAAAGATATCCGATCTGGCGTACTGGCTCTGTGCCTCTTCGACGTTCTTCGCTGCTGCGCTCTCCACAGTCACCTGCGTATATGCACCCAGAGTGACGGGCGACTTTGTGTTGCTACTCTGCAGCCCGATCATTTCCAATGTAAGGGCTTCCTTTTGAGCACAACCGTTTGAATCCAGTCACCTCTCGTGGTTCGCATCTACATGGCCCTGTTCTCGGTCTGCTGCGGCTGCTACATGTTTTCGATCTGTGCCTACGTGGTTCACTTGACGGGCGCGTTGGAAAGGGGCTCCTTTTTGGCAAAACTCGCCACGACGCCGCGCGGCATTGCGGTGCTCGTCGTCTGGTCCGCCACGACGACCCTCTTCATTGTGGCCACGATAATGAGCGGCTTCCTGACGACTGTCCCGCCTTCGGCCACTGCCGACAACAACTATCCCGCGTGCAGCGCAGCCGCCGTTCCGAATCGATCGTCTCCCCTGCCGGCGCTCTGCTTTCTCGTCGTCATGGGTCTCTGTCTACTTGCGGCCGTCGTCATCGCCTTTTTCGGGTCCCGATCCGCTCAAGTCGGCTTCGCGTACCTCTCTAAACGACTCAACTCGGGAACCCTGCTAAAGTCCCTGCCAAACACCCTCTACATGGGCGTCTGTTTTGCGGTGCCACCGATCTGTGGCCTGACCGTGCCAGGAATCCTTCTCATCGGTAGCTGTCGTGATGTAACTACGAATGATGACGATATTATGAGCGCAGGTGGAGGTATCTATGGATCGGATCAGATCTCAGCGTACGACCATTACGTCTTCTTTCTGTTCGAGCTTCTCGGCACGCTTCAATCGGTGGGCATCTCGATGGCAGTTCCGTCGATTCGAAGAACGCTCTTTCGCCGCTGCTCTTTGCGCCGATCGCATTCGCCGCATTCCAATGGCACGATCCTAGTGCTCAAGTCTGGGAGGATTGTTCACGGCTATTGAGAGAATAAAGAATCGGTGCTTTCACTCCCGCGATCCAGCTGCCGCCGCCTCGAATCTAAACGGCCGTTTGATTGCAGCCAGCTGGTCTTCCCTCATTCTCCCCGAAAATTATTTGCACACAACGCGCAAGTCAAAGAACTTCACATTTTCGGCCTTGTCATTTGTCATGAACCCTTTCGCAACGGACCGGTGACCAGACTGACGAATCGAGCAGACTGTATTGTCTGCGATCGCATCGCAGGACCATTCAAGACTATGGCGAGATCTAAAGATCTGAAAAGCCATGCGCTTTGGCCTCTGACGTTGTGCACACGTAATCTCCGCCTCTCCCCACAGTCAGACAGCGCCCTGCCCATTCATGTATTCAATGCGCTTCTCGCTTGCTTGCTCTTGCTACGAAGCAGATGACTTCTCGTCGTCACTCATCACTTCTATCTCCACCGCCACTTCTTCATGCATCTCTCCTCGTAGAGTGCGAGAGTCAAAGGATAGTGCGCTTGTAGCAGGACTAGTACTGATCGAAGTGAGGAGAATGCTCGCAATCTGGCCGGAAGCCCTACTTCTTGGCCTTACCGTCGTCGTTCAGCTGACCGTCCAACTCGGGCTTTGGAAGCTGCGTAGACATCCACCGCCTGCCCGCATCTCCAGTCTGGCGCACTACCTGTCGGCGTTTGCTCTTCTCTCTGCCGCACTGGTTTCCTTCGTAGTCGGCTTCTTTGCGCCACGTCTAACGACCGACGACTGGCTGCTGTTCTGCGGTCCGCTCGTTCCCCAGGTGTTCTCTTCGTTTCCATATGCGAGCGTACTTGCAAGGTTGTCGTCTCGGCGTCAGTCTTCTTCTGCTCGCTGGGCGCCTCCATGGGAAGCTATATATTTTTCATCTGCGCCTACACGGCTCAGTTGACGGGAGCGCTTGAGAGAGGCGCGCCTCTCGCGGAATGGACTCGATCCCCGTCAGGCTTGGCGTGCTCGGCTCTAGCTGCCACCGTTTTGGGCATCGAGATCGCCATCACCATGCTGACCGCTTTCAGCAGCACGTCGATCATTACCCATTCAACTGCCATGTACTCGAGTTGTTGGTCCCCGGCCACCGTGAGTCGGGCCGACCCTTGGCCCGGTCGTTGGAGTTCTCTGGCGACTCTATCGACTGCGCTCATGGTGGGAGCCTTCTTCGCCTGGTTTGCAGTTCGCTCTGTGCTCCGAGGACGGCGCGATCTCGCCACGCAGAAAGGGATTTGTAGCGGAATCAAAGGAGGAGGAGGAGGAGGAAGTCAGCCAAACACCTTCCTTCTGCTTGCGCTCTTCGTCGTGCCACCCCTCTTCGGTCTAACTGGACCGGGCGTCTGGCTTCTCGGTTTGTAGCTACGCTCGATTTGCCCTTTAGCGGCGCGTGTGTGTGAGAAAGCCGTCTGTCTTTCTTTAGCACGCCTACTCGTTTGGCCGGGTCAGCTCACCGTCGAGGGTCGCGTGATATTTGTAGCCTTCGAGTTTCTCGGTCTCCTGCAAACCGTCTCCATGGCCCTGGCAGTGACGTCTCTGAGAAGACTACTTTTCGGTCACATCTTCTCTCGGTTACGGCGAAATGGTCGACGTCATCGCAACACCGGCCAACAATTGATGATTGGCGGCGCTGCTGCCACCGTGATTCGCTTGCGCAGTATGCATTCTTCGACTGCAGCGCTGCCTAATGCAATGGGCGCATCGGACGCAGGAAGGTGACGGCGGCGACGCAGGTGCAAAGTGGAACCGCTCTCTCACGTTTATAGAGGTTCAGGTCGATTGTGCACTGGTAGCAATGGTAGTTGCCTTCCCACGGGACGCGCTGTCACTCTCGCGCGCATATCTGTCCCACGTACGCACTACAATTCCATGACATCGACCCTCATCGCTGCGCCTCTCGCTCAGTCATCGTCATGGTGAGCGACCTGTATGGATGACGGTCCTTATCGTCGAGTGGAGCCTGCTCGCGCTAACCATCCTCTCACAAGTCATCGTCCAACGGGCGCTCTATCTCCTTCGACAAGGCGTCACGATAGGACCGACGAAGGTTGCGAAAATATCGTCCCTGCCCTATGTCCTAGCCACGACCGCCCTAGCCTCTGCGGGCTTCTTCTCGTCGATGGTCTGTCTCTACGCGCCTCGTTTCGACTCGGACACCCTCCTGGTCTGTGGAGCAGCTGTCCCACTACAGCTCTCGCAGGGCGGCACGGCTGCGGACGTTCTGTTTTGGCTGACGGCCGCGTCGCTGACATTCTATTCACTCTTCGTCTGTGCCTACTATGCGGAAGTGATGGGCGCTCTGGAAAACGGGGCCCCTCTGGCGAAATTCGTGTCGAAGCCGTATGGAGCTGCGGCCGGAGTGGTAGGCGCCGTGCTGCTCGGTCTTCTGATAGGCGGAACACTCAAAGTCGGGATGCCCACCTATGCGGAGCCTACTGCGAGACCGGACGGGTGTTGGACAGCCGCCACAGTCGATCGAGCGACGCCGTGGGGCCGTATTCTTGCCGGAGTGTCGCTAATGCTGGGCGCCGGAAATGCGATGGCCTTTGCGATCTACGGACTGCGGACGGTCGTAATTGGACGACGGCAGCTGAAAGCAACGCTCGGGAAGATGATCGTCACAGTTGCTAGCAATCATACCATCGTCAAGTCGACCGCCACCATTGCTGCCTCGTCCTCTTCGATTCCAAACACGTTGGCCATGTTTCTTCTCTTCTCGTCCGGCCCCTTCGTCGGAATGATTGCGCCGGCGCTCTGGCTCTTCGGTACGGTTCACTATGCACAGTGTGAATGCAAACACTAGGCCGCGTCTACTTCCTGCCGAATCAGTCACCCATGGCGGGTCGTCTTCTGTTTCTGTGCGGCTTTGAGATGCTCGGTCTGGCGCAGGCCGTCTCGATGGCGCTCGCAATCACCTCTCTTCGTCGTCTCCTATTTTGGCGCCTAATCAGATGGTGGCATAGACAGCTGCGGAATCGCGGTGGCGGACGCACAACAGCAACCGTTCACGCACAGAGGCTCAAAACAAAAAATACCCAGCTGCAGTTACAGCAGCAGCAGCAGACTACGAACACTGATCAAGGAGATCGAGATTCGCGTTTTTGGACATTAAACCCTAGAAGACACCACGCATATCGATCGAACAGAGATGACGTGATGGTGATATGATGATAAATTGAGTACAGGATTGTGAAACTATACGGGCGGGTTGAAGGAGTAAAGCGAATGCGATGACGATGCATTATCATCGTCGTCGTCGCTGATAATATATGCAGCTTTGAAATTGCAGATCCTCCGTGCTGCATGCGCTCGTGGCTTTGGCACAGCCGAATCCCGCCGAAAGGACGCGTCACGATGCGCTGAAACTGCATGCCCAACTGCTGGACAAGCTCTTCGAGATGTTCGACGAGCGTACCGAGTGGCGGGGACAGGTGGGCTGAGGGAGCAAAGAGTGGGGAGGGCGAGCGAGAACGTTTGCAGTTATTCGAGACGCTCGTCAATCTACTGCACCTGATTCGACTGGTCGAGCAGCAAGGCGGCCGAATCTTGGCCGCCTATCTAGAGACGTTCTCCTATCTCAGGACCTGGAGGTTGGATTGTTGTTGTCTTTCCAGGTCTAGTACCTTGCACCGCTGTAGCCATCTGTGGACGACCGTCCACGACGCTCTTCTCCTCGCGGACGCATCGAGACCGTCTCGAACGGAGGACGATCAGCTCGCGTTGGCGGCCGTGGACGAACTTCCATCGGTCTTTCGAATCGCACTCGCATCAAAGGCAATTGCAGAGAGGTGTCACAGTCGGCTATTTTTGACCCGAGAAATGCGAATTCTTGAGGCTGTCCGACGTGGTGGTGAACGGTTTCGAGGACGAAACCAACAACCTCCTTTCCGGACTCTGTCGACTGGCTGTAGATCCGTCGCCGCAGCGAACTTCCCTCAAGCTGGCTCTGCTTAAAGTGGTGCCCAAACTGCTGGATCCCCTGATTGAAGATGGGACGGTGGATCTTCGGTTGGTCATAGGCCTGCGGCTTTCCTCACCTGATGATAACTGTCAGACAATCGATCGGTCTTCTGGTCGACGGACTTGTGACTTCTCCGCATGCAGTCGTGGATCAACTCCACGTTCTGGTCGATCTCATCGATTCGACTCTTCTTGTGGTAGTTTGCGATAGAGGGCATCAGAAGAAGTCGATCTTATGCTCACAGGAACCTGAAACCAGACAGCGTTTCCTGCACGGTTGTCTCGAAGCTGTGCTTGCTCCGCTGGAACGAGGCTACTTTGAGTTGTTACCGGAAACGGTGGCCGCCTGCTCTGAGGTTCTTTCTCGTCTCGTCGAACTGCTCTGGGAAAACGTAGCACATCTCGTGTCTCTCAGGCGAACGATGACAGTTCAGAATAGTCGCTTCCGGTCCGTCTCCGACGAGGAACGCGATCTTCTGGTCGAGAGGTCGTGTCCGGCGGTCGTCCGCACTATGAATGCGCTGGATCGCTATGCTTGCGTTCGTCTCCTTCTCATGCCACAAAAGTCGGAGATTTCAGCCACCCGAGCTAAAGGCCCGTTGGTGGTCGCTCACTCTGGCGCTGCTTCACCGTCAGTCGGCCGAGGCTTTCGGCGCACTTTTGGGCGTCGGAGACGAAACCCCAGGCGGAGATCTCGCTTTCTCGCAGCGCGTTTGGCTCAACGATCTGTATCACTTGCGAGTGTCATTTACATTGAAGACGGGCACTAGGTTGTTGCTGTTTCGCAAGATCCTCCAAGTGTCTCCAATCGCCTCGGCCTGGCGACCGCTCGTCGAGGCACAAACTCGGGTCTTACTGCGACAACTGGAATTCCTCAAGTCGGCCGTCCAGAGCAACTATCACGAGATTGGCGGCGAAGGAGTGCAGGTGATTCGGCGGCACAGGGATACCGATGTGTGAATATCGTCTCAGCTATGGGAGATCTACGTCCTGACAGCCGTCGACTTTCTCACGCAGCCCGCCCTTCAGCCCGTCTACGTGCCGCCAAACGTCGAGCGCGAAGAGGCGAAGGCGAAAGCGAGACGCACTGCCGCGAGGGACATCAAGAGCGTCTGGTTCTATCTGCAGTGTTGGTGCATGTTTGAACTGCTCGAGGAATTGCCTCGGTTCAGTCGCCGAGAAGCGCGTCTATATTCCGTCCATGATTCGCCCGCTTCTTCGAGCGGCAATGGTCGACGACGAGGTCGTACGCGGTCTGCTGCTGCCGATTTTCTACGACATGATGGCCTGCGAGTTTGCCGTTGACAAGAACTTTGAGAAGGTCTCTGTTGTTCGTTTGTTCGTTCTCTTGACACGGTCGAACTTCAGGTGAGCGCCGAACTGCTCGCTCAGATCGACGAGCTCGTCAATTCGGGGCATGGAGATGCGGCCTTTCGAGTTGCTCTCACCGACGCGCTGACGGACGAGTGCCGGTAACATTGACATGTTTCGGGAGGCAAGCATTTTCCAGCTCCAATATGGAACTTTGGTCGGCGGGTGGCCGCACGTTTGTCGACGATCTGGGCAAACTCTTCGATCTGCTCTTGGATTGGCGAGACGGTCAACGAGCGCAACAATCTGTGGGCGAGTGGCCGCTGCACACCTTGCTTTTGATTGCTGTAGCTTGCACATTTCTCCACCCTCAAGTCGGAAAGTTCTAGCGTCACTACGGTCGTCGAGGACAGTCCAAGTCGCTGTTGGCGTACGTGCTCAAACTCCATGCGGCTCATGCTTCACGTGCGCACAACGAAATGGAGGCGGCGCACGCACTTCTCATGCAAGTCGATCAACTGGAGACCGACGGAGCAGACTCGCACACCGGTGCGGCGACACGATCCAGTTTGCTGGAGGAGGCGGCCGAGAAGTTTGCCGTCGGCCAACTCTGGGAAGACGCGATTGCTGCACTCAAGAGGCAGGCGGAGCTGCACGAAAAAGTCATCGTCGACTATATAAAACTAGCCGCCATTCATGTAGGCTTTCATATGGAAGAATATGATGAAATATAGCGGCACAGGCGCGAATGTCTCAACTCTACGAGAGTATTGAGCGCGAACAGCGACTCGATATCGAGTATTATCTGGTCGCTTTCCACGGACGCGGTTTTCCGCCATCGCTGCAACGAAAGCGACTCGTCTTTCGGTCAGAGCCGCTCGAGCAGCTGGCCACCTTCAGTCAACGGTCTTGCTGTACGCGGTCTACCCAACGCCGATCCATTTAGATTGTCGGTGGAATACGCTGCGCAACTGATTTCGAACTGCGAGCTGGACGACGAGACGAACGCTGCTCTCCACGCATCGCCCGGTCGATTCCTGCAGATCATGAGAGTCGAGCCTGTCGAGAGGTCAATGCCCTTCGGCGAAGACTCCACAGCGATCTCGCCCGCCGTCAGAGCTTTCTACAGGAACTATCACGTTTGGAGAAGTTCTCGAAAGGTTTCAAAGGGATGCCATTCAGATCAACACGTTCCTGTACTCTCGTCCAGTTGAAGAGAAATCCACCAAGTGGACGAAACTGGCGCCGACGAACGACGCACTTCGACTGTGGCTGTCGAGACGGAGACTCGAGTCGGAGATGTCGTTGCCGAACGTGCTGCGCTTCACAAAGGTCAGTGGATGTTTCCTGACGAACGCACACCAAGATGGGGGCAGGTTGTTTCGCTCTCGGACCCCTACCTCATCTCGCCGCTCGAATATGCGCTGGAAGTGATGCAAAAGAAGAACGCCGACCTTATGGAGGCTGCTATCCGGTTTGCATTCCATTGCAAAATTCGGCAATCGCCTATTCACAGTGCCGTTCGATCGCCCTCGCTTTCTTCATCGACATCCATGGTCTTGTCGAGAGATATTATCGGAGTCGTGCAGGCCAACGTGCAGGGCGGCGTTAAGAACTACGAGGTCTTGCCACTCTCCTTTGCGGTGCATGCGAATACAGGTTTTCCTGACCGAAGCTTGCCAGTCCATCTGTACGGTGGAGGAAATGGCGCTGATCGAGAAACTCCGCGACGAAATCATCAAACAGGTAGAGTCCGTCTATGTTCGACGATAGGTAAATGGCGCGAAATGAAGGTGTCTGTCCTGGAGTACTGCATCTACGTGCACAAATCTCGTCGTGGCGCCGACCCATCGATTCATCATCTGCTGGTGACCTCGTTCACCGAGCACAAGCGATACGTGGCCGAGAAATTTGGTTTTGCGGTAGGTCCTCTCCGTCTTCCTCCAACTGCACCGCCTGACTAGACGTCGATTCTGCCGGTTGGCGAGACGCTCGGCTGGTCGAATTCGACGAACGACGACATTTCGCAACAACAACAACAGTCACTTACGCAGCAGAAACGAAGCGTCGGCGCGTTGCATCAGCTCAGCGCCGAGTCCATGTATACACATCCTTTCCTTTTACCAAGTGAAAGTCCTCGAGTTATCGATTTAGCACCCCATTGGCGGCTACGGGCGTCGGCGGAGGAACCCTGTCGAAGGTGTTCAGCAAGGTGGCTCCTGCACGCCGAAGTTCACAACTGTATGCGACCGATCATTCGGCTTGTGTAGTGTCTGCAGGAAACCCGAGGGCGAAGACGCCGTTTCGATGAGTCGATTCGGGCTGTCGACGCCCAGCGCTGCGGACGATGTTACGGCCGTACTCGAGTCCTGGAAGGACTTGTCACTGGTTTGTGACGCTTGTATACGCTCCTGTCAATGGAGAGGGGGTGGTGGTGTTGCAGTCTCGTTCGCCGAGAACCCCGCGAACGATGAACTTCGAGTCGTCGTCGCACTACAGTCCACTGACACCGACGGGCGCTTCTCCTCGCGCCCTTCAGATGAGGTTGTGCAGCGAGAGCGATCGATGTCAACTATCGTGTGAGTGTAGATGGCGCAGCGCCACGCGAACAAGTGATGGAAGACCCCTGTCGCCACCGATTGCGTCCGCAACCCCGCCACCGCCACTTCCCACGCGAACGTCGACCTTGCACGCGGACCCACTGCCGGCATCGTCGACAGGAACCTTGCCCCGATCGAGAAAGCCGAGCACTGGGCCGCTGACGGTCGCAGCAGCCAATCTAGGACTGCCGAATCCCTCCAATGGAAGCGCCATTTCCCCTTCGCCAACGGTATGGCGCACTTTCAGGATTTAAGGCATTCGTCTGAGAATTGCAGAAAGTCTCCGAGGTCTAGTCTTCGCAACCAACTTTACATTCAACACACGTATCAACCGATTCTACCGCCACCATCGCACGCCACAGCCAAGACGAGTTTCGACACGAACACAGGACAACACGACAAACATATCGTTGAAACGAGATCGAAAGCTCACATTGTGATCCCTCGATGCGATACCTCATAGTAATGAGAGATGAACGACGACACAGTAAATTATGCTCCGTTTCATGCGTTCCAAATCACAATCATCGTGCATGATGACGTTGCGCTTAAGACGCTCGAGAATACCGGTTCGGAACGAGCGAGAAAGATCATTTTCGAAGATGTCGTCGCCCAGGCGACTGACAGCAGCCGACTTGGTGAATTTCGACACGTTTCTCTTCGACGGTGACGGTAATCCCTCTCTATGGCCTTTCACGAGTTACCGTTAGGATGTCTGTGGTTGGATGAATTGCCGCTTCCCGGAGCTGTCGAATTTGTTCGCTTACTGCTACAAAAGGTTGGAAACATGAAATAGGTGGCGCGCCAGCTCGACAATCGTTCAGGACAAGAGAGTGTTCGTCGTTACGAACAATGCCTCGAAGAACGTGGCCGACTATTCGGCAAAGTTCGTGCGGATCGGCTTCAACGGTCTCGGTCCACAGCACCTGGTCAATCCCGTCCTGCCAATTGTCGACCATCTCGTCGCGAAGAAGTCGTCACTACGGACGTACTTGATCGGGAACAAATCGCTGGAAGCCACCTTCCTCGATGCCGGCATTCCCTGTCACGGCGCTGGGGTAGGAAACCGTCGGACTTCCCACCTATAGTTCCGACCGAGTATTTAGCCAGAAGCGTACACCCGCTGTTCGGACGTCTTCCCCGACAACAAGAACTTTGAGCCGCACTTGGCGGTTGTCTCCTCGTTCGACTTCGACTTCTCCTACGCCAAACTGCTGCGAGCGTCGATCTACCTGAGAAACCACGCGGAATGTGAGTGGTTGCTCACCAACGAAGATACCACTTATCCGGTGGACTATCTTGGTCAGCCAATGCCCGGTTGGTCATCGATGTTTTTTTTGGAAAGTAGTCGATCGAAAAGATACCGGTGCCCTGGCGGCAGCCGTCGCTGCGACAACTACGAAGAAACCGCTCGTGTTCGGGAAGCCGTACCGACACATGTTCGACTGGCTGAAGAGACGAAACCCCGACATTGATGCCGCAAAGACGATCATGTTCGGCGATCGGTATGTCGCTCGATCCGTCGATCTGAAATGGGCAAGTTTTCAGGTTGGACACTGACATCGCGTTCGCGGCGAATTCCGGGCTCGGTGCCAGTTGTCTGACCCTCACTGGACTTCATGGGCTGAGCGATATCGCCAAGAATCAGGGCGATGGAGTGCCGCCAACCTTCTACATCGAGACGCTAGACCAATTGCTAAACTAGAGATCGAGAGATTGACAACGAATCTGCACGTGCATTTTCTAGTCTATTGAATTTTGAGTGCAAGCTCGAGGAAGTAAAGCTTTAGCGAGACTGGCGTAGCGCCATGTCGACAATGAATTGAGTGACTCGAGTTGCTTTGTCTCCAAGGAATACTGATGATGGAAATGAGCTGCAAGTCGAGATAATTCCAGCAGATTAGATGCCACCTTCGCTTCCGGCACCCGTTCGCCTGACTGCCGGCCAGTTCTGGTCGTATCGGACGTTCCTGTTCGACGCCGATGGTCAGCGCCAGACTTTACGCTTTGAACTGACGTCTTGTTTCAGGTTGTCTATGGCTTGAAGACCGCCCCCTTCCGGGCGTGCTGAAACTCTTCGACCGACTCTACGAAAAAGGTCGACAGGTGTTCATCGTGACGAACAACTCGTCTCGCAACCTGGATAACTACGCGGAGAAACTGAAGAAACTCGGATTTAAGCACCTCACTAGAGTTTGTTTACCGCTATGGAAACTAGGGTGGAAAATGAGACGTAGAACAATGTGATCAACCCTATCCTGCCGCTCATCCAGCATCTGCGCACCAAGAACGACGATCGACGTGTCTACCTGGTGGCTGGCTTTGCGCTCCAGAAGGCACTCCAAGATGCCGGCATCAAGGCGTATGGAGCTGGGGTTTGTTCTCGTCCGATTGCGAGAGTACGATGGCACGATTGCAGCCAGCGCCGTTCACGGGACTCGATCAACTCTCATCCGAGTTTCCAGAGGGAACCGAGATCGAGAAACATGCTGTAGGGACGTGACTCTCGTGAAGACTGAGCACTGATCTTCAGGCGGTGATTTCGTCTTTCGACCCGGATTTCTCCTACATCAAGTTGACTCGAGCGGCCACTGCTCTGGCGGCTGACGAGTCGACGGAGCTGCTAATCACGAACGAGGACGCGACGTTTCCGAGCAGCCGACAGCACATCGTCACGCCGGGTTCTCTTCTCGAATGACTTTGAGCGGGCGTATTCTCGAGCTCTAGGGACGGGTTGCATGGCGGCGGCCGTTCGCAAGGTGACCAGCAAGACGCCCGTCGTTTTCGGGAAACCCGAGCGGCACATGTTCGATCAACTGCAGCGAGAGCACGGCGTCCTGCCCGAGCAGACCATCATGTTCGGGGATCGGTATGACCTCGCTCCCTCCTCCTTCTCTTCCAGTTGCAATGCCGAATTCTCAGTCTGGACACGGACATTGCGTTCGGTCGAGGCGCCTCGCTCGCGGCGACCTGTCTCATCGAGACGGGGGTGCACAAAGAGGCGGACGCGAAGGAAGTAGCCGAGAAGGGGATCCAGGAATTGACACCGCACTTTGTGCTCCAAGACTTTGAGCAGATCCTGCTCGAAGATGACTAGGAGACGATCGCATCATGCAAGCTCTCACGACAGCGCGCAGCATGGCCTGAGAGACATGGAAGATGCACCAACAGCAGTAGCAGCAGCACAATGCACACGAACAATGAATAGGTTGTTGTCGGCTCTACTAAGCGCACTAGTTCATCGTTCTCGTCTTTGTCTCTTCTCCTGTGCCTGGATGGTGTTTGTGGTGGTGGCGAAGAGGAGATGATGATGATGTTGTTGTGATGATGCAGATTCGATGATGCAGAAGATGTTGCTTGGGGCAGTGTGTGGTGTGTGTGTCGTAGTGCATTGTCGATGGAAAAGACATGGTTTCTCGTCTCGTGCTCTCGTCGTCGCCGCCGCTCTCATCGCCGCTGTCGCGCGTCTCCGGAAACGGGTGCAGGTGTGTGCGTGAGTCTGTGTGCCCAAGTGAACGTCTGGATCGGAAAAGAGGGGGATCGTGAAGGGAGAGAGAGTGCGAAGATGAAAGGCGAGGAGACGGATGTCTGCCGACCGGATCCGGACGGAGGAACCTCGTGGCTTGGATGGAATCTGTCTGTCTGTCTCTCGCTCGCCTCCACCTACGCTCTCCTTCTCGTCTCCCGTCTCTCTCTCTTCGGTCGACCGACGTCCTCTTGTGCACGTCCGCGCGCACTCCCACACCCCTTCTCTTTGACGACGACGACAACGACGACGAGACGACGATGACCGCGACTGTCGAGATGTTTAGAAGCACTTGCGGTGGACGATCGAGGGGCCCGACTCGTCGTACTCCTGTGAATCGGGGCAAATAAGAGAGTGCAAGCGGCGCGGGCTGGTCAGCTACCTGCTTCGAGATCCACATCTGCTGGAAGGTCGAGAGCGAGGCGAGGATGGAGCCACCGATCCAGACGGAGTACTTGCGCTCCGGGGGCGCGATGATCTTGATCTTCATCGTGGACGGGGCAAGGGCGGTGATCTCCTTCTGCATGCGATCGGCGATGCCCGGGTACATGGTGGTGCCTCCGGACAGGACGGTGTTGGCGTACAGGTCCTTGCGGATGTCGATGTCGCACTTCATGATCGAGTTGTAGGACGTCTCGTGGATGCCGGCAGATTCCATACCCAGGAACGAGGGCTACAATGTGGGCGCGGTGTGCGAGTGTGGGGGCAAGATGTGAACGAACCTGGAAGAGGGCCTCAGGGCAGCGGAAGCGCTCGTTGCCGACCGTGATCACCTGACCGTCGGGCAGCTCGTACGACTTCTCGAGCGACGAGGACGAGGCGGCGGTGGCCATCTCCTGCTCGAAGTCGAGGGCGACGTAGCAGAGCTTCTCCTTGATGTCGCGAACGATCTCACGCTCAGCTGCAAACGTTGTCACTCGTATCGTGTGGTGGTGGTGGCATGATCGCGATCAGAGAAGGAGGAGGAGAAGGCAGCGGCGCGTACCGGTCGTGGTGAACGAGTAGCCACGCTCAGTGAGGATCTTCATCAGGTAGTCAGTCAGGTCGCGGCCAGCCAGATCGAGACGGAGGATGGCGTGCGGCAGCGCGTAACCCTCGTAGATCGGGACGGTGTGGGTGACACCATCACCGGAGTCGAGCACGACACCGGTCGTACGGCCGGAGGCGTACAGCGACAGCACGGCCTGGATGGCGACGTACATGGCGGGCGTGTTGAAGGTCTCGAACATGATCTGCAGAGAAGCGATTATGACTCTCACTCGAGCGTCGTCCTCCCAACCTGGGTCATCTTCTCACGGTTAGCCTTGGGGTTGAGCGGGGCCTCAGTCAGGAGGACGGGGTGCTCCTCGGGCGCGACGCGCAGCTCGTTGTAGAAGGTGTGGTGCCAGATCTTCTCCATGTCGTCCCAGTTGGTGACGATGCCGTGCTCAATCGGGTACTTGAGCGTCAGGATACCACGCTTCGACTGGGCCTCGTCGCCGACGTACGAGTCCTTCTGTCCCATTCCGACCATGACGCCCTGATGACGGGGGCGACCGACGATCGACGGGAAGACGGCGCGGGGCGCATCGTCTCCGGCGAAGCCGGCCTGCAATTTTCAACTTCTCTCGCGTTTCTTTTTGCGTTTCTTTCATCAGCTCTTTCCCCGCCGTCGAATCTCCCCCTTTCTCCGTCCCTATTTGCCCGTTGCTAGTGCTCCGCCGCCGCCGCCGCTGCTGCTGCTGCTGTCAATCGTGCGCGTCGCGTCCCCCTGTCTTTGAGTGCGCAAACATCGCTGGCACCTTCGTCGCCAATTCCCAGAAGTCCCCCCTCCCTCTTCCCCCTGCCAGCCAGTCGCCTTCTCTCCCCCAGGCTCGAGCGACAGTTGCTGTGTTTTCCCCCTGCCCGCCCCCACTCTGTCTGTGTGCGTGTGTTAAACTGGGATCCCCGACTTCTTGGAAGAGCAGCAAGGCGGAGAAGGGGACCAGAGCCGGGGCGGCGACGGCCTGTTACACTCGGTCCCCCCTCCCATCCCCACCACTGCCGGCAGCACACTCGCTTCGTCACGCAGCCTGCACCCTCCCCGAGATCGCGCTCTCTCGCTCCCTCCTCTGCCGATGGGAGAGCGAGAGAGAACCCACTCATCCCCCACCCGCAGCTGCAGTGCACACAGAGACGGATGGGAGAGAGAGAGAGACAACTTCTTCTCGGAATGCGCGCGCGCACTAGCAAGAGGGGCAGACGGAGAGAGAGAGATCTAGTCTTCTTCTTCTTCTTCTAGATAGAAGGAAGAAGAGAAGAAAGGAAAGAAGATGGCGGGAGAGAGATGAGAGACGAAAATGTGGTCAAGAGCGAGGACCTGATTTTCAGAGACTCACTGGCTGAAGAGATTTCGAGGGGATGCCCGCTCATCCGCCTCTATTCTCTTTTTCCCTCCCATCAAGCCAGGAATCCCGTTTGAATCCGAGGGGGCAACCGATTTTCGCGCCCAATTTCAACCCCACCACAAACGATGGAGCTCGGCTGAAACATGTGGATGAAAGGACGGCCCATCGCTAACATCCCACTCAAATGAGTGAGCAACAGTTGAGGGACGCCTTGAAATGTGTTTCACCCCTTGAATCACCCCGGCTGAATCAAGAATTTTAAGAAACGAAGAGATTAGAGAAAGAAGAAACGATTAGCCAACCTTGCACATGCCGGAGCCATTGTCAACCACGAGGGCGGCAACCTCTTCGTCGCACATTTTGTTGGATGTAGGCGGATGGAGATGAAGGCGAGGAACAAGTGAGTGCTGAGTCGCGAGACCTGAGACGGCACACGAGAGTGGAGAGTCGGTCCGCCCACACGCGCTCTTTTATAGACGGCCACGCCCCCCTGCACAACAGAGAGACTGGTGGGTGGAGGAAGGGGAGGGGGAGGCAGGCGAGAGAGGATTCATTGAACGGAGGGCCCCTGGAATAAGGGAAACGGGCGCATGGGCGTGCGGCAGCATACACCTACCTTCCTCTTGGAGCCAGCGACAACAACTGCTGCTGCTGCTGCCGTCGCTGCCGACAGAGAGCAGTGTGCCCCGGGGGCGGGCGAAAATAACAACCGAGACTCTTGGAACGGGGCTGCACAGACAGCGATTCGACCTGACCCAGCCAGCGCTGCAACTCAGCCACCCACGTGCGGACGAGACAGGTGCCGGCCGTCGAGCGGGGGAGGGGGCTATGGCGTCGCCAGACAGCCGAGTGTCTGCTAGTTGAGAGCAGAGGATGCAATAAATTCAGCGACAGCCGAGAAAGACAGAAGAAGAGGGGACGATCGGCCGGGTGCGCACAGACAGAAGCTGAATCAGAGCCGAGTGCAGCAAGGAGGGGAAAAGATAGAAAGATGCCGCCGCCGCCGCTGCTGCTGGGTGTCTTTCCACGATGACTCATGGAGAGGAAGGAGATGATGCGAAGAAAGCTGGCGGTGATGGCATTTCGATGAAACCCCCCGTCTGGCGGCTCGCCGCTCCGATAATTCTGGGAACGGCACAGGCTTGTTTTTCTGTCGTTCCCTCCTCGTTGTGACAGCTCGGGAATTGCGGTGGAATCGTTCGCACACACACGCGCGTGCAAACGCTGCAAATGCAAGTCGACAGAGAAGCGAGTAGTGTGTTGTGGTTTGCTCCCATTCGCTCGCACCACCATCCTAGTGTACCCTCTTTCTCTTCCTTCCCACCGAGGTGTCACCGCTGTGCGCCGGCAGTTGTTGTGTTGTTGTTTTGCATCCTCGCCCGCCTCCGCCTCATATTGTGTGCCTGCTGCTTCTGCTTGTCTAGCTCCGGGAAGTGACTCGCTCGCTCGGGGTGGGGCCTCGTTCTTTGCCTTACATCTCTGCTTGTTGTTGTCTCCGCCGTGTCACTAGCGAGAATCGGCCCCGGCGATCAAGAGCCTTCTCTCACCCTCTCACGCCAGTGTTCAGTGTGCCACTGCTGCTGCTGCTGCGGCGACGACGACGTCGGCGACTGCTGCCGCCGCTGCTGCTGCTGCGTCAGCCCTCGCTACGAGAGTGGGAGTGCAGTGCCGTCGCCGCCGCCGCCGCGTTGTGCGACTGCCGCCCGGCCGCTTCTCGGGATGCCCCCGCTCGCTCGAGTGTGTGTGCCTGCCAGCACGGCGGCCGCAGCTTCTCGGAACGCCAGACAGCACGTCCGTCGCGGAGACCGCAGACAACTAGACGGAGCGAGAGGGGGGCGAGCGAGAGCTAATCACAGCTTGCCAGATGTGCGGGGGCAGCGTCGTGCCGTGTCGTAAGGCGGCGGGGATCGACTTGCACGCACACACCCACACACACACACACATCCACACCCATCCTACAACACAACACAGCAACCCCCGGGGCGAGGGACCGCCGAAGATCCCAGCGAGAGTCGCTGCGGAAGAAAGAGGATGCTACAACTCTGGGCGAGGAAGAACCACAGGGAACGGAAGAGCGTAATCGAACGACGTAGGTTCTATGGGGGGCCGAAGTCAGAAGTGCGCAAACGTTTTCAAATGTGAATATGTAAAGACGGCTCGACTGGATGTGGATTATCGTAGAAAGCGTAATTCCGATTCGTATCAATCAAGCTGTACCGCACCAGCGTCTGATAGTGATTTTACCTGCGATGCGGGGTGGCGTGCGCAACAAGATAAGCGACAGCGCTGTCACCAGCGGGATGACCGCGGCGGTGGAAGTCCAAAATTAGGCACCCGAATGGGAGAAATGATCAATGTGCAACTGCCGATACAGTTCAGAAGCAGAACAAGGAAGGAAGCCAGAGAACGGGGGTTTGATCCGCCAGGTTGACTGGGAAGGAGAAGACAAAATAAGGCATGCTAGAGCGAGGAAAGCCGTAGAAAGAAAAACAAAGGAAACAGACCTTTCGCAGAACCGTAACACCGCAACTGCCCCGTCGACGATCTGCATCGTTAATAACGCGAAGAGATGGCTGTGTCGTGGAACGACGTGTGATCTCAACAGTAGCACATTTGAATACGCCAATCACACTGTTGTTGACCCGCTGCACTCCGCTTGCTCTCTTGTGTTTCCTTCGTGTTGCTTGTCAGACAAGTAAAGGGAACTCGTCACTCCTTCACTGTGGTGATCACGTTGCTGTCACGTTCTCTGCCTTGCTGGTAAAGCCGCACCCGTCGAGCTAGGTGTGGTACAGGGTGCAAAATATATGAGTGAGAGCGCTGGGACAAGCTCGGCACCACGATGAAGTAATTTTAATAGAGAGCATGCCAAGCTCTTTTCCCTCGCCGCATTCGTGTGGAGCAGTCTTTTATGACTCGCGTTTAGGCTTAGGCACTTCCAGCCTGGAGTGCCTGCACTCGCTGATAGCACTGCAGCTCCTGTTCTTTTATCTATCTCGCTGCCACTCCTGGCTTCGGAGGTGGCACGAAAAATTTATGAGAAATGATGACTTGTGGAATTCTGAACGAGTGTCATTTTGTACTGTTTTCAACGCCTAAATCTGTAGTTGTGTGTGGAGAAGCATGATCCATCCAATTCCTATAACTCGTTGTGACAGTTCTTTCGAATTCCACTCCAAATATTTGAAACCCACTTAAGATCGCCTAGAAGCGAATAAACGATAAATTCAATTGTGATTTCATGTATTTATAGTAACATCTTAAGAGTTTTCCGCAAGCTGTCGTGGATCCGTTTCGGATCGAACGAGAGAACAACGTTTCAGGAGGATGGTCCGCTGCAAACGAGAAGGGCCGACAGCTCTTCTAGTGCTGCTGGCACTCGTTCTGGCGTTGGCGCCAAGTACGGTTCACTCGACGACGAACCGAAGTGTGGCGGATCAGGTCCTGACTCTGCCTGGAGTCACTTGGCAACTCAACTTCCGTCACTTCTCC
>JACMII010000075.1:20676-48263 GCA_014805405.1 Bunonema sp. RGD898 | reverse complement strand
CCTGTCCCATTTGGACTGTCAAATTATCGGACGTTACGAATAGGCACTTTCGATGTTAGTTTCTCGACAACGGAACCACGTCATAAATATATGCTTGAAACCCCACCCACTCAGTTCAGGCACCTGAGAGCACTTTCAGTCACTGAGTTCTCGACGTAAACATTTCGGTGTGTGTTAGAAACGATAAAATCGTGGTCCCGGAAGTTGAAGCAAAAGTGTGAATGCGAATTCCTGAACATCCTGCACAACGTAGTTAGCCCTACCAGAGATTTGAAGGGCGAGCAGCATCAGATCCGCATCGATGCCCTTCAGAGGACAATCCCGGAACGTGCCACGGCAAGGGTCCGCCACTGCCAGGTTTTGTTTATACGAAATGAAAGGAGTCGAAAATAACGCACAATAGGCGAGTTCCAGCAAGTCACTATTGTAGACGGCGAGTTGAAGCGGCTTAGTCATTTTTAGACAATAGAAATGCTCGCGTAACACAACTGGTGGAATGAAATGCAGTCTTCTGACGACGATGATGGTAAATATGTCTGGCGGTTATGAGTGGGCGGATCCCTGAAAGCGAAGGAGCGCTGGGACACATATCGAATGACTTCTTCTATCCATGCCCGACGTAATTGACTGCAGGGTGATCCAAAAATTTAGAACGCTTTCTGCGAGAGACTCCAATAATCCACTATCCCTTGGCACCAGCGGAAGACGTTTTAACTAGTCAATCGACATTTTCGTTTCTGAGAAACAACACATGAAGACTTCCGGTGTGCTTTTTGTGTCGCTCGTGCGTAACGCCACCGAGCATTGCACCTGCTACCTCTTGTGAAAGGAAACTTGTGCCGACTGAACCCTGCGGTTCCGTCGGCAAATCGCATCATCAACCGTCGCCGCCACTACTGTGCGAGTACACGATTCATGGGTAAGTGCGGGCACGATGAATCAGAATCCAATTGTCGCGGCGACGGTGATCGTTTGTTCGTTCGTTCGTTGAGGGCTGTGTGCGGTAGTGTAAGGATGCGCGGACGCTAGCAGAGATGTGTCGTATGTGAGGGAATGGAAGCGTGCCCTGTTGCTATGCGCGCACGAGTTATGCGGCGAGTCCTGGGTGGTGGGGCGGGTTGAAGCCCTGCGAGACGAGCTGTGAGCAATGCGAATGAGTGGCCGTACCTGGATGTACTCGCGCACGACGGCGTGGTGGTGTACGACCGCGGCCACCGAGGCACAGATCAGGAAGAGGACCGCCACGAGCAGGATCCAGTAGGAGTAGCCGAGTGCGGCGTTCGCGATGATCTCGAACGACGTCGACGAGAGAGCCACTGCAACAGATCGTGTGCTTTGGGGAGTGCGCACTATCGGATGCGAGCGAGCGAGCGTACGGGGGTCGGTGCTGCGGCCGAGTCCGTAGACGAGCAGGGCAACCAGAAGGAGGATGGTGGCGAGCACGCAGAAGACGATCGTCACTCGGGAGAACATGGCGATGAAGATGAGCGCGATGGCCAGCACCTGCAGCTCAATGAGGTTTCTCAATGCGCGCGCGCGTGTGTGCGAATAGGAAGACACAGGTACGTGCCTCGAGGAGGACGGCGAGCACGACCAGCGCGATTGTCACCTTCTCGTAGGCGGCCTTTGCCTGCAATTCGGGCATACGCAGATGGACGTGGCGCCAGAGGAGGTGCTGCCACCGCCGCCTACCTGCCACGCCTGCTTGCAGTCCTGGTACGACAGCTGATGTGCGCCGTTCCCGCAGTAGCGGGACACGAGTCCGATGTTCGGCGATCCCGGCGACTACAAGTGGGGGGAGGGGGCATGTGCGTGCGTAATGAGCGAGAGACGAACCGTGTAGGCACGCCAGCCGGGCGTGAAGAGCGCCACGAGCGTGAAGATGGTGGCGAGCAGGAGGAAGATGAGACAGGCCACTGCAATGCTGCGACGAGTCGCCGCCATCCTCTTCGTAGTCGGTAGCAGATGATGACTGAGAACGAGACGAAAAGGGGAGGGGGAGCCGACTCTTCTGGCGTCGGTCGACCGACCGACCGAGTCGTCCTGGACGACGCGTCGTCGCTCGTCTCGCTGTACTCACCTGGCAACCGTGCTATTCCGTGCTCCTCCTCCTCCTCTTCTTCTTGCCACTGCCCCCCCCCATCTTCCATTCCTCTTCCTGCTCGTGCTGTTGCTGCTGTTGTTGTCGTTGTTGTTGTTGTTGTCCTGTTGTTGGTTGAGAGTGTGTGTCTCTGGGTCTCGGACGGAGGAGACTCCCCGAGGACGTGCTCCCCCTCGATGATGCATTATCCCGGACGTGAAGAGAGTGCTGCCCGCCGAGACGAGCGCTCGGCCTCACTCTCCTCCACTCTTCCCCTCCACTCTCTCTCTCGCCCAACGGCAGCCCCCCCCCTTCTCTTTTTCTCTTATTGCACTCGTTTCCGCTCGCTCGTGAATATGCGATCGGTGGGGGGAGGGGGTTGTCGAGATGGAGCACGAGACGTCTCCTCTCCCCATTCACACACACACAGATACGCACTACAGCGGCTGAGGCGCTAAGCGAATCGGTCTGTTCTTCTCCCCCCGCTTCTCTTCGTCCAGTCTCCGTGTATCGGACGCGCCTTCCCTCCTCCTCCGCTCGCTCTTCCTCTTCCTCTCTCTCTCCCTTTCCGTAATCCTGCCCTCGTCTCTCTCTCTCTCGCTCACTCACTCACTTCCGTCCGCTCGTCTCTCTCGCTTGCACACAGCAGCAGCAGTAGCGGCAGTGGCGGTAGTGGTGGCTCTTCCTTCTCTCCGGCCTGTTTACGGCCAGCCCCGTCCCCTTGCAGCCGCCGCCAGTCTCCGGAACAACCAGAGTAACTGAGAGGAATGCAGTAGCCAGTCGCCTCCACTGCCGCCATTTCTACCTCCTCGCTACTGCTACTGCGTCTTTTCAGCACATCACAGCATGTCGGATGGGTGGTCGGGTTGCGGATATCCCTCCGAATGCACACATCCGTCCTGTTGCGCTCGCTACGGCTTCAATCTGATCATTGCGTCGTTCGCACTTCTCTCGCTCATCGTCGCCGTCGGAATTGGCGTCGTCTGGGTGCTGGTTCAGTATCGACCAAACAGGCGCGCACCATCGCTCTTTGCTCTCTCTCTCTATGCAGGCACTGCTTCAGGAATGTGAACAGACCGGCCGAAGACGGGACCGCCGCCGACGAGGAGGTCGCCGACATCGAGCTGAAGAACTTTGAGGAGACCCGCTATCTGCGCAGATTCTCCGAGATGAAGTACCAGTCCTCGTCATGCTTACGGCTGTCTCGTACACTCGCTCATGTTGCAGTCCGCTCGGCAGACGACACTCGATCGAGATGTAGGAAGGTCGGCGGGCCGTCTCGTCTCGTCCATCTCCTGTACTGCAACCCGATGCTCTCTGCACATACGCTGCATGCCTTCTGTATTGTTTTCCTCTTCAATCTCTCTCTCTCTCTCGAGAATCGGTGCTGACGAATGCCTCTATCTCTCCGCTCCTTCCCCGAATGATGGCGACACACACTCACAGACGCAGAGCCAGACCGCGCTGGCCACAAACCACGAACGGGTACTGACCACCACTGGCTGAATATGAATGGTGCCTCTATCAGACGCTCTATCTCTGGACCATGTGTCGTTTGTCTTTGGTCCCTGTATCGGCCAGTTGACGACGGGGAAATAGGAGCCGCGACAGCAGCGGCGCCCGTTTCGTTTCGCGTCATGACCCGTCGGTGTGGGGGCGGGTCCGAGAGGGAGAGACGCATGCGGTCCGCATTCTCCGACTCACAACACTATGATCAGTCGATGCTGCATGGGGGAGAAGGAGGAGGGGGAGGCAAGATTACACAGACTGGGACGAGAGAGTGTGAAAGGGAGGAGACGAGACAGCGAGCGAGAGTGAGCGGAACGAGAGAGCACGCCATTAGCGGGCGGATCGACGGCTTGATGAGACGGCAGGTGCAAGTCGACACAGTGGGGGAGGGGGGGAGAGAGAGAGTGAGAGCGAGACGGAGTGAAAACAGGGCCCGTCCAGAGAGAGTGAGAGAGAGAGAGGCAGACTCGCACGTTGTACGAGACGGGAAGGATCGACGCAGCTAGCGAGCGAGAGAGAGAGAGGGCGCGCTGTCACCAAGATCAGCAGCTAACTCTCGCCCTCACTCTCCTTCCAAATCCACTGACCACATCTGATCGCATTGACGACTTTGTGTTGCTTTGTCTTGCAGCTGCGCCGCCGCTTCTCCATCCCCCTCCCCCGCCACCTCTGCCTGCTGCTGTCTGTGCAAACAAGAAACCGCCCTCAAGAGTGCATCTCTCTCTCCCCCTCGACGCAACCGGTATCGCGTCATGAAATTCGATGATAAAACCGCCGCCGTCGCCGCTGCCATCTTTTCACAGGCGGCGCATTATCGCCGCCACATGGAAGAATGACGGGAGCAGAGGCGCACCACTAACATGGGGACGACCAGGCGCGAGTGCTCAAGAGAGCGATGTTCTGGTTCTCGTTAGAAGTAGCAGCAGCAGCGGCGGCAAGAGACGGCCTGTCTCTTTCTCTCTCTCCCCTCTCGAGTGTGTCTTTCCCCTCCTGCTGCTGCTGCTGCTGCTCTTCCCGACTTCCAGCAGAACTACCCAGTTCTACTAGTCTAACCGGCACTGTCTCTCGGCAAACCAGTGCACGTACGCACGCACGCACGCCCCCATGTCGATCTCATCCCCATTCGGATCGGCTCTGCTACTGAATGGCTGTGTCTGCTGCTCCTCGTCCAACTGCTGTTGTTGCTTCACCTCGTCCGCCAGCAAGCCGCCGAGTGCGCAGCTGATGAGTCGATCGCTAGACTCGGACGCTGGCTACTACTTGGCATTCTCATCTCCCATCTCGTCGTCATCCCTCTCCGTACAGGCGCCCGCTCAGACGCCGTACATCGACGAGGACGGCGATGATTCCGACTGTTGCAGGCACTCACTCCTATTCCCTTCCCCTCCCCTTCCTCTCCCACTATCTTCTTTCCTGTCTGTCTACGCCGCTGTGTGCGATCCGTGAATCGGCGAGTTACGTTTAGAAGGCGCGGCCGGCACCGGCCGGGCTTCCGGCCCTTGCTCTCAGTCGTCCAATCCGAGGGCTCCGAAGGAGGCAGTCTGCCACAGTCCATTCTACTTCGAACCACCATGGAGTCGCAGCAACGACAGCGACCGAAACTGTTGCAGGTTTGTGGAGATGCGGTTATCATGCGGATTGCCGTATAGCGTCTGTTCCGTGGCTCCCGATCGCGAGACTCGCCGATCCGCGAATCTCAACCGGCGGCTCTGCCACAACAACCCGTCCAATACTACTATCCACAGCCGCAACGGGTGCAATGGGACGTGCCTGCTGGCGGACATGCCGACTACGCCGAGATCGATCGATCACGACCCAGACACAGTATGTCGCGTTGCGCCCCCTTTCCCGATTCTCTTTCATCACACACGCGCGCCGAAGGGCGTGAGACCAAAGGTGACTCAGCACGAGGATTCGTACATATTGTGTGAGAAAGAGAGGGACAGACGGAATGCTCGTCCAGGGTGCGTTCCATCGGTTGTCCGTCACTTCCTTGCCCCCTTGTTACAGCCAGTAGCAAGTGCACACACTGAACTGGACGAGAGGCGAGAGGGAGAGATGAAGAAGATGGAGGGGAGCGGGAACGGGAACGAACGCATCATGCTGATTGCAGCGTCGGTACCGATGTCGCCGAAAAGTGTGCGATTCGACGAGGATCCCGCGTCGCATAACACGAACGGGCAGCAGAGCACTGACAGAGCAGGAGCAGGACAAGAAGGTGGTGGCACCAGAGCGGCGTTGGGATCCATGCGATCCACGTCCGTTGCGCCCACCGCCTTCGATCAAAGGGATCGGGATCCGTATGGCGCCAGAAGGTGGGGAGCCACCACCGTGAATCCGTGACTGGGGGGAAACGCAGATGGGACAGAGACACGCTCGGCGACGATCTCAGCTGGCAGGAAAGAGTGCTCGCTCAGCAGGGCCGAGCTCCCTCCAATGTACTTGCTCATCTTCATGTTTGTACACTAGCGACATTACCGCAGGAACTGCTGGCACAACAGAGTGCCGATCTGGATCGACTCGCGAACTACGGCACGTCGCAGGCGAGGAACGTGCTTCAACAGCGATCCTCATCGGTACGATTGCACGGGTAGAGAAGTGTCGAGCACTGACTAACAGCGTGACGGAGCCTTCCCGGTGCGAGCGGCACATCCGTCCGGATCGGCGTCCTCGCTCAACTTCCACTCCATCAATCGCCTCCAGCAGCAGCAGCAGCAGCAGCCAGCCCTTGGTTTGAACGGGAGATGATGATGACGAGAGGGGGCACGCTATGTGATGTGACATGCAGGAGCCCAGAACGGCGACACGTCTCGCTCAACCTCGCAGACGGACACGTGGCGTGCATCGACACAAGCTCTGGACGAGGCGACCCGTCAACTGCTGGACCTGTCTGCAGCGCCGTCCCCGGTGCCGTCGTCACTCGCATCCGCTGCTCTGCCGTCCAGTCTCCTCCGAACCACGACCACCACGGCGCCGATCGGAGGACAGCCATCGGCCGCGTTCTCCTTCTCGGGCTCACCTCGCCTCGAAGCCGCCGACCGACTGCCCAAGGCCGCGTCCACGTCGTCCATACACAAGGTCATTCACACACAGGTACGCCCTCATACTGAAAAACTAGACTTCTAGTATGCAAAAAGATATTGTTGCTTGTGTGTGTATCGCTAAAATCGAGTTACTTGCAGGACGGTGGCCTCTTGAAGCTGGCGAACGCCTTCACGTGGGATGCCGAGAGAGACAGCACCTCCGCGGCCGACACCCTCGATGGGCACTCACCGCAACCGCCGCCCACCGGATCGTCGTCGTCGCGACAGAGACGCGAGCACACCGTCGAGTGAGAGACTACATGAGTTGTATGCAAGACCGGAGGGGCACACAGATACGAGGAGCTGCGTCACAACGAGCCGGTCGTACGAACCACCGTCGAGGGACGACTTCGAATGGAGAAAGTGGTCGGCGCAGACCTCCTCACTGTCGACTCGTGCGTCTCTTCTGCGTGGACCGTGCGAGACACGCTCACCAACTACAAGGTGCGTAGGGCAATCGCCGTCACCGTCACCGAGAGAGATGCGTTTTGTTTTCAGATCAAAACGACGGTCGGAAGCAAGCAGCTGCTGTTGGAGCAACTGGCTGCCGCCCAGTCCGAGTTTCGCGTCACGCTCGTCGAGAACGGAGAGACAAAGCTGGATCGCATCTCCAACATTGCCATTCCCGAACACGTGAGTCGTGCGATTGGAGAGAGAGAGACGAAGCCTCGTGCAGACGGAGAAGGGCGCCACGCTGGCCGAGCTATCGAAGAGGCTGTTGGCCGACATTGGTCAGCTGACGGACGACGAGAAGACGGCCGTCATGCATGTCGAGATCGAAGTGGTCGAGGATGTGACCAACATCCTGAAGACGTACGTCCTCGGCGAACGCGCCCAGGCGCCGGACACGTCGTCGCTGGTCCCTCCCGCGATCGAAGTGTTCAACGTCGAGACGGTGAGCGACACTGGCACGCCCGTGCAGGAGACCGAGCCGACTCGCGTCGAGAAGGTCTACATCGATCGGCTCGAGACCGAGGAAGATGAGGAGGTGGGAGAGCGGTTCATTTCGCCCCGTCACGGCGTTCAGATCGAGCTATCGCCGGCACACATTCGTCTGGACACGCCCGGTCAGCTGTTCGAGGGAGAGGAGTCCGTTATGAAGCCACGCACTCGTCGACTCGAATCCGACGCGACCAGCGTGGTAAGAGTGACGCATCGTGTATCGACGTTGCAATCACCACATTTCATTATTCTTCGCAGGACTCGTGGGCCGAGAAGGCGCGACATCGATGCGAACACGCATTCGCAGACTGCGAACTCAGACGACACGAAGATGTGGGATCGCATGCCGTGCGAGTGGCCATCGCCAGACAACAAGAGGTACGATCATCTCTCTCTCTCTCGTGCACATCTCACCAACTCACGAGCAGATTATCGTGCACATCTCGCATCGACGAGCACTCGTGTCGTCGCCTCGTCCGCCGGCACATTACGAACTCAAGGTGCAGGGGCAGCGCTTCGACGACGCGGCCGAATTCAAGACCAGACAGGAGCCGCCGCCAGAGGAAGAGCCGGAGAAGGTGAAACAGCCTCCTCAGCAGGTGCGCCGTCGTTCACGCATAGCGCAGAGGAGAGTGATGATGCAGGAGAGCGAGTCGGTCGGCGGCCAACTGGATCTGGACGTGGCGGGACAGCGACTGGAGGGCAGCTCCGAGCTGAGACGCGGACGACGCCATCTCGACTCGGCGTCGTCGTCCGAGAGCGGCGTCCCCGTTGCGCCGCAGACGGCCGAAGCCGACGGACTCGTCTACCAGATGGAGCAGGAGGGCGGACGACTGCATGGCGAGAGTCGACTGCGCACGCAGAGGAAACGACTCGACTCGGCGTCCACGGACTCCACGGAACCGCCGCCCCTGCAAGAGCAGCAGTGGCCGACCGGTCGGCCGACCGACGTGACGCTCGTCCAGCGAGACGCCTCGTCCACCTTCGTCGCGACGATCGAACTCGCTCGACAGGGTCTGCCCGTGCAACTGGTCGTCCGACGGGCGCGTGCACTCGTCTCGCCGCCGCAACACTCCGAGTTGGTGGCGCTGAATCTGACGCTGGACGCGTCCTCGCGGGCCATACTCTCCAAGTCGGAGACCGACGCCGTCCGGAAGACGCCCAACTCGCTGACCTACTCGTACTTCGTGGAACAGCAACGCGAGGAGACGCGCACGCTCACCGTCTCGCTCGTCAACGAGGGAGGCTCGTCGCCGAGATCGAGGGGCGCCGTCGAGAAGACGCTGCGCGGTCAGAACACCGTCCGCTCGGGATCCGTCCGATTCCACGAGTCGCGCTCCGAGCAGGCGCTGCTGATCGTCGAGCTGGACAAGTCGTCCGGCCCCCAGCTGCGGTTGCCCGACTCGGCGGCGTCCGCGGGCGCGGCCCTGGCCGAACGGGTGATGCGCCACGCGCTGGTCGCCCGCGTCGAGCTGGCGGCCATCGGCGCGGGACTGGAGTCGGTCCAGCTGGAGGCGTTGCTCGCGAAGCAGACCGGACAACGAGCCGGTCTGCCGGACGGCACGGCCACCACCCAACTGCGAACGGCACGACGCGGCGACGCGCTCCATCGATCGGTGCGCGCGTTCGCCGAGTGCTCGGCCCACGCGATGATCTACCTCCAGAAGGCGGTCGGACTGCAGCACGAGCAGGCCGACATTCGACTGCGAACGTCGCAGCGAGCCGACCCCATCCAGTGGCGGGGATCGGCCGTAACGGAGCGAACGGCCTGGACGGGAGTGACCCTCTCGAAGAGCGGGTCGCACGCGACCGCACCGACAGTCACGCTTCGGGAGGCCCGTCGATCCGAGGGAGTGCGGGTTCGTCTCGCCGAGTGGGCGCACGAGGAACAGCACTGCGCCGTCGTCCTGAGATCGGCCGGCGGTCCGCTGGCACGCACCGACTCGCAGTGGGACGTTCGCACGCCAACAGGTTGGCCATCTCGCTCTCTCGCCCTCTCTCTATCGCTCTATCCACTGCACAGACCGTTGGGTTCTCTCCATTTCACTCTCGATATGATGCACCAATCCTGCGTTCACTGGGTTCACTTCACTCGCACGGGGTCACACGGGACTGAAGGGGGATTTGGGGGATGTGCTGCGGCGCGCGCGCGCGCGTGCAAGACCACCATCACACCACTGACTCGCATCGATCGCGATCATCATCATGTCGACACTCTCAGGACGAGAGGAAGAGGAGCAGGAGCAGGAAGTGCACTGGTTCAAGTCGAGCAGTCTTCACAACTACCAGACACTCTTGCCACCGCACGCCACCGTCCAGCAGCACATTGTGGAACAGCGTCGAGACAGCGCCTCATTCCGAGTGAGCGGCGGAGGCGGCGACAGCAGCGGCAGCCGACCGGAGAGGAGAGACACCGTCTCCCTGGAGGAGAGCATCCAGTCGAGACGCCCCATTGCCACCGGATCAATAGTGGTCTATCTGCTGTGGAAGCAGGTGCACACGAATCGAGAGCACACGATCCACTGGATTCGGGGCACCACCCCCGTTCCTTCTTCATCTGCATCGTCGTCCGCAGTTCGACGGACCCTTCCGCCCGTCGTCCCCGGTGAGCCGTGTGCTCTGCTCGCTCTCTCGTCCTCCCTGTGTCCGCCTCCTCCTGCGTTGTTCGGTTATCGGTGTTCACTCCGTTCGTCGAGTCGACGTGCTGCTGCTGCTGCCGTCCGTGTACCACTGACACCGCTACCAGACTGTTACTACTACATATGTAGCTAGACGGCTAGATCGTGTGGTTCTTGTCTCCTCTGTTCCTTGGTTCCTCCTCTACTAGCAGTCCATCGATCGAATGACGGTGATGACGGTGATGATGATGATGATGATGCTGACTGGCTGACTGGCACTCGAGATGTCCCGAATAGATTAGTTGAATTCTGACCGACTGATTTCAATGATGATGGTGGTGGCTAGACTAAGAGAGCGGATCTCGTGATGATGATGATGCCGTGCCGCTGCGCGCTGCCCCTTCCACCGGCACAGATTTGCAGATTCCAAGCTGCCTCCCACGGAGCAAGTCGAGGAGAGTGTGCATCAGCGACAGCTGCTCTCCGGTCTGCGACAGCTCGGCAGACTGGACGATGAAGTGCAGTCCTCTTCGGTCAGTCTGAACACGGACAGTCTCACGTCGGGCGTCTTCTCGTCCACGGCCACGCTGACTCGTAGCGAGGAGAATTACGTTGCCACAACGCAGGGCATCGTCTTTCCCGCTCAGCCGGTTCAACACGCTCGACTGGCATTGCGAGCGCCGCGCACCGATCAGGGATGTGCACTGAACACCCCGCAAGCCGTGGATACGAGCCGATCGCAAGGCTTCGCATTCGTGCGCCGACCGTCCGACACGGCGGACACGGATAGCGTCGAGTTCGTGCTCGTTCAATCGAGGCGCCTCTCGCTGGAGAGTGCCCCGCTTCGACCGAGTCGAGTCGAACACGCCACCACCATTTGGAGCATGCACGAATCTGCGGCAGTGGCGCATCCGCGTGTCCTGCAGCTGAAGCGAGTCGAGCGGGGACGACTGCAGACCAGATCGGCCAGCCTGGACGAGACGCAACTCGAGGTGCGACCCCAGCCAGTCGGGAGACCCATTGCTGCGAGCGAATCCACCGAGACGACCATCTACAGCAGTGTCTTCTCGCTGGACGTGCAGAATCTGCACATCGAACAGAGCAGTCTACAGTCCGAATGGAGCCGTCCAGACGAAGCCACTCAAGCGGTGGAGTGTCGGCGGTCGTGCACGCCTCGAGAGAGCGTGGGGCGTCGCGAGAGGGAACCACCGTCCGAGCAGACCGTCCATCTGCTGGTGGCACTCGGACAACTCCATCCACCGATGCATGCAGCCCAGGTGGACGCCGAACGCTCGCTTCGGTCGTCGCCCTCGCTGCAGACGATTCGGATCGACGGAATCCCACAGACTGGCGACGCAAAACTCACCTGGCAGACTGACATTAGAAAGAGGGGTTTCGACGAGCAACAGCAACTGGAAAGTAGTCGACTTCTGCGAGATGGCTACCGTCAAGCAGCCTCCCTTCGAACTAGAGCCAGCTGCGAGCGGGAGAGCAGCGTCGAGTACAGTCTGTCCAGTCGGAATGACGGCCAATCCGAAGATGTCCGTCACGATCGTGTCGAGAAACCGCTACTTCAAGTAGATCGACGGGTTACTGAGAGCAAGGAGGAGACCGCCTACACCTACTGGACTACGACTGTCGGTCTGCGAGGGGATGCAGACATTCGAAGACGGGCGCAACCCGAGTCCGCGACTGAACGACTTGCGTTCGGTGCGGCAGCTGCACAGCACCGAACAGAGTCGGTCGACATCCGATGGAGCAATGTGGTTGAGGAGATCGTCGAGAGTCGTCGATTCGCTGCATCGTCCACTGCCGACCGTGAGAGTCGATCGTTCTCGGTGGAACGAGTGCAACTGAACACCTTGACGAGTCGAGAGCACAGCGTCGAGACTGCTTCGAGACAACTGGTTGACGTGCAAGTGCAGCGCACGTCGGCAACTCATTTCCAGCAAGGAGACGAAACTGTGACGGCCGACGTGCGTCTCGGATTTCTGCAGCCCCCGGCGGGAGAGCAGCACGTGCATGCCGCGACCGCCACACAGATCGACAGCCGACTTCTTCAGCAACAAGGCCAATTCAAGGAGAGCCAGCAGCGGGACGAACACATCTCGTACCAGTTCCAGGCCGAGAACGCGTCCTCGTCACGCGCCGATCTGAACGTGCGCGAACGATCTGTGGAACGACACGAAAGACGGGTTCGCGAGAGTCAGGAACGATTCATGGATGCGAGTGTCGCTATCGATGCGGACGTTGATACGGTTGCTACCGCGGAAACCCGTCGATCTGTGCCAAGGACCGATTCCGCACGGGTCACAGGACTGGCGCCGACACAAGAGGAAACTGCCGTCTCTCTGTATCAAACTAGAAATAAGGATGACCAGGAGCAAGTCGAGACGGTTGCGTCGACACGAAATAGCCTCACCGACCAGATTAGTCTGAAGGCGGCCCAATTCGAGGACGCTCAGGCGGAAGTTCGTCTAGATGGAAGATCCGCGCATTCTGCCGTCGAGCATTCGCATCCAGATCGCGCCAAGATAGCGACGGATGGGGATCGAATGAGGGCCAGTCAACAGACTGACACGTCTGCCGAGATTCCACTTCGTCGAGCAGATGAGAGAACGCAGGACGTAGATGTGAAACTGCGTGATCGCTCGGTGGAGAGACGTGAGACCAGACTGCAGGAAAGTCAAGAACGATTCATGGATGCGAGTGTTGTCATCGATGCGGAACACGAGAACGCGCTACGAACTGAGACTAGAAGATCTCTGCCTCGAACCGAATCCGCTGAGGCTATCCGAACGGCGGCCAGTCGGCAGGAAGAGACGTCTCTTTCCGTTTCCCAACGCCTGCCCGGCGTGCAGGATGCGACGCAATCTACAAGACCAGAACGTCGGACGTCGACCGAGACGATTGCTGTCAAGGCAGCGACTGTGGAGGATGCTGTCACCAATGTGAATCTTGGAGGACGAGCCACTTCTATCGAACGAGTGGCATCCACTCGAACGGATGTCAGAGTGGAGAAAGAAGCTCGACGAGTGAACGAGAGTCAGGAACGCCGAGAATCTCTCGCCATCCACATGCAGGCCGATAGAGCAGACAAGCAGGGCGCGAGTGCGAACCTGCGCGACGTGTCAGTGGAGCGAGAATCCCGTCGAATGCGACAGAGCGAGGAACGACGACTCGACACCACCGTTGCCATCCATTCGGATCGAGATACAGCTACCGGAACGGCGGATACTCGTCGCGCCCTTCCAAACCAGACCTCCATCGAGAAGAGAACCGCCGCCAGTCGAGAGGAAGGGACTGAAGTCTCGCTCACTGAGCAACGTCGTCACGTTCCAACGTCGGAGGAAAGCACTCATTGGACTGGACAGGATCGACGACTGGCCGTGCAACGAACCGACGTCTCCGCACCGACCACTCAACACATCGCGACAACCGCAACACTTGCCCAGGAGGACGCCGTTCGACGAGAAGACGTCATCTTTAAACTGGGTGAGTCGCAGAAGGAAGTCGAGACGCATCACACGACAGCATCCGCATTGGGCGACGGCGGTGAAGGAGGAGGAAGAGCAAGAGAAGAGGAAGGGGGTGGAGACGGCGAAGGAGACTGGGCGCAACGACGACCCAAGTCTGCACCACCCGTGCAGCAGCCGCTCTTCAGCGAGAGTGAGTCTACCGACACGACTGAGGCGCCGGCACGACTACTGCGACGGGTTGCGTCGACGGACGATGGACGACGACGAGTCGAGTACACGGCCAGGGCGAGTTCGCCCGACAGACGATCCCAGGAGAAGGTGCTCGCATGGCTGGACACCGGCTTCCAGCAACTGCACACCGGACACGAGATTGAGCATGTCGAGCACAGCCTGCAGACCATTGTCGTGCCGTTCGGTCGAGAGACGGACGGGCACCACGCGGCCACGCTATCGACGACGACCTGTCAGACTGTAATCACCGCTCAACGATCGACGGCTCCAGACGAGTCGTCATCCGCCGCTCAACGATACCAGCCGATCCGACGACAGGAGGCCGTGCACATGCAGACGCCCGAACCACAGGACCTGACCGTCACAACCACTTGGCAGCAACAATACACGCCGGCAGCAGCTAGGGATCTGAGCGCGCAACACGTCGAGAAGGATACGTCAAGACAGTGGATCGCACTCACCGCTCCGACACCCAGCCATCGAGAGACGCAGCTCATCTGCACATCTGTGCGGGACGAAAGTCTCTCTGCCGAGACTAGACTTCCGACAGGCGATCAAGTGCAAAAGGAAGGACGACAGTTCGGCGTCGAACAGCAAGACACGAGCGCACAGCTCACCGCTGCTCAACTCGACCAGCAGCAACTCGTCGTGGCAGCCACTGTTCCGGATCGAAGCAAGACCGGCGTCGAACAATCGATGAAGGCAACTACTGAAGAGGAGGCCGGTGTCGTCGTTAGTCCGCCGCATCCAGTCGGCGATGAAGTCGCTGAGGGAATGCTGCCAGACAAACAACGACATCGCGGCGAGGCTGTGCTACGAGAACAGGGACGAGAAGAGGTCTCTCTCGACGTGGTCACCGGAAAACTGCATCCACCAACTCAACAAATCGACACTGCCGGAGGCGAGTTCGCCTCTACGACCAGTCTCCGCGACCGGTTCCAGACAAAGGCGACCGAGGAGAAGAGCATTTCGCACTCTCAACATTTGGAACAGTCGCATCAAGCTGACGACTCGGCAGCCGCCACAACGACGGTGGTGCCGCTGCAACAGGAGCGAATCGAGACGGAGGCGATGAAGGAAACCAAAGACACCTCCATCTCATCGGGAGTTGTACTCGAACGGGCTGCCGCACAAGACGTTGCGGTGACTGCGACAAGGTCGGAGAAGACCAAAGAGGACGCCGGCCATCGAACGAAGGAAAGCGGACTGGAAGAGATTACTGGCATCTGGAGTGCAACCGGAACGAGACTGGAGGAGACCGTGGTCCAACTGATGGACAAGGACGCCGTGAAGATGGAACGCGACCGAATGGCTGCCAGCGCAGTGCAATCGGAATTGTGGAAAGGCAGAGACGATAACGCTACAGGATCTCTTACGCTGGCATCAAGTTTGGTGGCAAAGATCGACAAGACGCTGTCGGACGACGCGTGCGCCATGGCAGCTTCACTCGACGCGGGACGAGTCGATGCTTCGCAGAACGCGGACACGTCTCTGCCTGCGCGATCATCCGAAACTGCGGCGGTCACATCGTCAACACTGCTAGAACCACAACCGCCGGCAGACGGTCGTCTGGATCTGACCGTCGGAAGACTCGAGACACCCAAGGAGTCGATCGATCAAGTGACCACCACTCGAGAGTCACTTGTTCAGCAGGAACTGTTGCTCGCGACTCGAGCGCCGACTGAAATTGCAGCCGAAGTTGGCATTCACCTCGACGGAACGGCTCCGCGTACCGAGTCTGCTACAACAACCTCCAAGTCGACACAAAAACTCGGCGTGGATGCTCATCTGAGCGATGCTCAAACATCCACTGCCGGCAGCTTCCAGAAGGCCCCATCATCTGGCTCCGAAACGAGCGTTCAGCTGAAGGCCGCACTTCTCGGAGATCAGACGCAATTCAGTGGGACTGAGTCGAAGGAGGAAGCCGTAACGGGATTCTGGACCGCGTCTTCGAGCAAACAACAAGCGGATACACTTCTTTCTATGGCTTCTCCCGCAGAACACGTACTTCGTCACACTCGAGCTGTGGAGCAGGAAGATGCATCGCAGAACTATACCATTGAGGCTGCTCCATCCAGTCAGATCTTCGCATCATCGCAAAAAGATGTCCCGATCGAGAAGGAGACGATTTCACTGCGTGCGGACCAGACATCAATGTCACAACAACTACATGGAACGCGGGAGCAACAAGCTGATGTGGAGAAAGAACTGACGACAGGGATGAAGGAAAGGCTGGAGACGGAGATGCGCGAGTTCGGCGTCGAGCAAATATCACATCTTGTGGTGGGCGCTCTGCTGCAGGCGCCTGATGCAGAGGAGCAGATTGCGCAGAAGGATCTGCCCCTAGCGACGACGGCATCTCGTCTCAAGGATACACTGACACGGGCCGAATCGCAACACATCACTCGACCGACTGCCTTCGGTTCAGCCGAAGCAGTTCACAGCGAAAGCAACAAGACGTCGGCATCAGTCACGACGAAGGCGATGACCGCCGAGGAGCGACGACTGTCGATCGGTCTGACGAAGGAGAAGCCGCAGATCGGGGAGAAAGTACTCGTACTGCCATCTCCGCTGCACGAGCAGCAACGGTTGACGACGGCGCCAGCCGGCGACAGTTCCATTACGCTTCTCGCAAGCACCGTCGACGCTCGGCTGCAATCTGCCAATGCTCTCATCGCTCAGCTCATGTCACAAACCGACGAGGGTCCTGTCGAGTCCATTCGAGCCACATTTGGTGACTCGTCCATCCAGACGGACCAGACCGTCCGAAGACCGTCGACGGTCGGCGCATCAGAGAGGGTGTTGCCAGCGCCCGCCGTTCACACTCAACTCCACGACCGAACCCTTGAGGCTGATCACCGTCGCGCCGAGGAAGAGACTTCGGCGCACACCTCACTCGTTCTACCCGCTAGAGAGACGGCAGTCGAAAAGTTGAGTCGAGTGCAAGAGACTCGAGAAGACAGCTGCCAGACTGAGATTCGACTCCAGCAACTGGACAGACCCCCATCCAAAGAGGAACATGCCGAAACGGAACTCTCCTCGCTAGCGACGGTCTCCGAACGGAGACTCGAGAGCATCCGTCTACCGCAACAGCAGCATCATCATCATCATGATGGACCGTCTCCTCCCCCTCAACCATTCTCTTGCTCTTCCTCCTCCGTACGCCTGCCCGATGCGGATGCTGTCGTGTGCGTGCCTCCCGACTACCAGCATCCATCAACCGTGCACATTGTAGATGAGCAACGACATGCAGAGGAGGAGACCTGCCAGGTGCACGTCGGCAGACTGCCACAGCCACCGCAGCAGCGACAGTTCGCAACTGTTGAGAAGGAAACGACGTGGAATGAGTCCACCACCACCAGAACAGAGAGACTGGATACGGCGAGCACCAGACGGGAGAGCATCGTCAGGGAAGAAGAACTGATCCAGAAGGAAGAACACCTGCATGCGGTCTGCGAACGGACCGTCGTCTGGAAGGAAGAGCTCATCGAGACAACTAAAACAACAACAACGACGACGACTGCTACCACAGCCACCCCACCGCCGCCTCCGGCAATCTCTTCGGCGGTCGGCATGTGGTCGTACTGTGAGGACGACGCGGCTGTGGAGCACTGGATCCGAGAACGACTGAAGATCTCGACGGACGCCATTGTGAAGGCAGCGACACAGCAGGATGTTCACATCTCGCAAGACTTGCGTCACGACCTCAAGGAGGAGACCACGCAACGGCTGCTCCGAGAGACTGAACACGAGACGACGCAGAGAAGGTTTAGCTCGGAGAGGATCTCTCACGAGCAGACCGTCTCGTCCGATCGGAAACGCATCACGGAAGAGGAGACCCTGCGAACGGTGCAGACGAGCGAGCATGACACGGCCGTCGGTCGTGCCAGGGAGCTCGATCTTCAGTCGACGACCCTCTTCACTTGTCTCGTTCGAGTCGTTCGTCCGCCACACCAACGCGAACAGACGCAGGCCACTCGGCCGGCTGTCACTAGATGGGTGACCGAGACGTTTGCCTGTAAGGCTGCCGCCAGCGTGAGCGCTCAACTAAGCCAGAACATCCTGAAGGAGGTCCAGAATACGGCGGCCTCTAGCTGCACGAGATTGGAGAAAAGACGCGAGTCGCTCGAGACGAACAAACTCAAGGCGTCGACCACCGAGACGACGACGGCGAGCAGTTGGCTCCAATCGACAGCAGACGATCGAGTGGCGAGCTCGAGTACGACGACCACCGTCGGGAACAAACAGTACGGACGACTGGACATCGAGCCGTCCAGATGGAACGTCGAGGCGTTGGATGCCCGATGGGTAGACGTGCTGGCGGACATGGAGGCCGAGTGCTGTCGGAAGGCGGTCGAGTCCGAGGAGGCCTACCTGAGGACGCGTGCTTCGGGCGACGAGGAGATCAGACGACAAGTCGAGATCACGATGGGCGGACATCTCGGCGAGAGACGACAGAAGGTCGAGGCCAAGCTGGAGGACAGACGACGCGTCGGACGCGACTTCTCCATTCAGGAGTCGGACGTCGTGACGGTCAACGAGCGACAGCGATCGGCCGCGGACGACGAAAAGATCGAGGGTGTGATCGCCGAGAGAACGACCGCACGGCAGAGCAGCCAGGTGCTGCACGAATTCGGAGACGAGCAGACCGGCACCGGGCTTCTGCTCGTTCGACGCACTCTACCTCGTCCGACCGGATCCGCATCGCACATCGTGAACGTGTGCACTCGTCTGCAAGCGTCCTCCACCGCGGTCGCCGTCCAGGAGCAGACCGCCCATCAGACGGTGTCGCTCTCCGTCCCGTCTCCTCTTGCACCCGCCGACGACGACGACAAGGGCCGCGTTCAGCGCGAGATTCCCGTCGCACGTCGCTCATCTCAACAACTCGACACGAAGGCGTCTAGCAGCGAGACCGCCTCGCAGTCGGTGGCCTGGAACTCGGCCGCGGACCGACGCGCACAGTCGACCGCCACCTTCCGGACCGAGAGACGACGAGAGTCCGTCGCCTCACGGGCGCCGCTGCACGAGATCTCGCTCGACCAGGAGGGAATGATCGGCAGCTGGCAGGTGGTCTACAACGATCTGGAGGCGGACGCATACCTGCGACACGCGGTCAAGGAACGACTCGTGCTTGTCACGCAGGCCACCGCCGAGCAAGTGGTGCAGATCGAATGTACCCTGCACGGCGGCGACGGCGGACGACTGGAAACGGACGCCTCGGCCGAAGTGGTGATTCCGGTGCGGAAGAGTGGCGACGAGCGGACGACGATCAGTCAGCCGTTGAAGATAGAGCGCGTGTCGGTAGCGAGTGCCCTAGAAGCCAGTCAGCCTCATCGTCATGCGGACGTGCTGTTGCGGTGCCCCTTTGTTGGAGGATCCACGAACTGGACGGGCCGCGAGTTTGCGTCCTCGCGCATCTCGGTCCTGATCAGTCTGCATCGTGTGACGGCCGTCCGTCCTCCGTCTCTACATCAACTTCTCCTTCCCCACATCGTCAGCATTGCAGCTGCACCGCTCGAGCTGCGCTCGGCCGGAGTCGAGACTCAAACAGTGGAGACGGCACTCACGAGAGAGGAGGAACGAGAGGGACGGGAGAGGCTGGTCGTAGACAAACGTGCCGGCGAGCCGGTCAAACTGCGACTGAAGGCCTCGAGCGAGGAGACGAGACAACTGCACAGCGTGCTCTATGGATCCACCGAGAACTCGGTCGGACGGAGCAGCGTTCTGTTGCGAGCACCGCGGACACTGCCACCCGAGAGACTGCGATGCGAGGAGAGCGGATTCGAGGAGGACTCGCTGTTTGCACAGCTCTCGAATGCCAAGGAAGACTTCGCCGACACGGCGCAGACTCGACACATCGCTCGGATCGGAGACGGACAACGGCTGAACTGCAAGGCGAGCACCGACGTGCAAGCGCGTCTCGACGTCGATCGACGTCGACCGGACGAGCAGACGGCGACCGAGACGACACGTCAGTCGGCCAGACTCGGCGAGCCGACCATCTTCACCTGCAAGGAGTCCGTGGATCGACGTGTTGCGCTCACTCAATGGCTGGACCAACCTGCGTCCGTTCCCCTGGAGGCGGTCGCCATTTTGCGTGCAATCCGTCACGGCGGCCTCTACGAACTGCGCACCGGTGCCGCGAGCGATGTCTCGTCTCTGGTCTCCTGTGCACTGGTTCCACCCCGCTCATCGCCGCCGCCCTCTATTCGGATTGTCTGGCAAACGCGCCCCCGTCAATCGGTGCAATGCACCCTGCTCGGGTCGTCGACCGTCTCGCTTCCGCCCGTCAACGTGCATCTCCGACGGTCGGTCGCCGGGAACGATCTCCAGACCGAAGTCACTCGGCGCTGCGCCCGTACGGGAGAGCATGAACGAAGACGAGTGCAGGAGACCGAAGACCATCTCGAGACGGTGTATTGCGATCTGGAACGGCGACCTGCCTTCCAGGCCTCGGCCCCGTTGGTCAGACTTCTGCCCAATCTCGAGCGAGCGATCAAACTGCACTGCGACGCGGCCGAGGAGAAACGACTCGACTGTGTACGACAACTGGAACGAGCCGCTCAGTTCGCGGTCGCCCAGCTTCTGCTGCGAACCGGCAACAAGGGGCTGCCAGTTTCGCTGCACTCCAAAGGCACGACAACCGAGAGCACTGCCACGGGCGTGGTCTGGAAGCGCGACGAGGCCGTGCAGCACTCCGCGGAACACCTGCGGAAGGCAGCCAATCGGGGACAGCCGATTGGACTGCGAACGCTGGAGTCACGCGAACTTCGACAGACCGCGTATCGACAGTTCGCGAGAGACGGAGCGAAGGCGACGGTCGAGCGGCTGTTCGCCATCGCTCACTTTGGCGGCACACATCTGCTGAAGACGGACGCGGCCGAGGAGCACGTCCTCGACGTGACACGATCTCTGAGCAACGAGAAGCCGACCTGTCTGCACGCGGAGATGAGGAAGCGCGCCTGGAATGGGGGCGCGCCCGTCCTCCTGCGGACCCGTGCCTCGGAGACCAGATCGACGGGTCCGGTGGCCGTGGCCCTGCAACAGGCCAGAGAATGCGTGGAAGCGGCGGCGGTGCATTGCGCCCGATGCCCGGCGACGGGCACGCCGATGAGCGTTCGCTTGAGGGAGTCGGGCGATCGACGGGAACACGTCTACGCGATGTTTGACAGGGAAATCAGTGAGCTCACTGCAGAGTGCACGCTCCGCGAAGCGCGTCGACTTGTCGCACAGCCGCTCGATGCGCGCGCCGTCTCGTCGGAAGCCGTCTCGCTGCACGCCCAGCTCGAACGACCACGACACGGAACGCCGGCCGCCGACGAGCTGCGCATTCGATCGGCTCGACAGGCGCCCGCGACCTCGCTCAACACGCCGGCAGCGGGATCCGCGACGGTCGTACTCCATCGGGAGCTGTGCAGAATCGGGGAAAGGGAAGCGACGAGAGTGACGAGACGAGCACCCCGCCGACTCACCGACTGGGCGCCCACGCTGCGCTCGCGCGAGTCGAGCGAGCAGCGGGAGAGCAGCAGCACGGTGTTGCGGAAGAGCGACTCGCACTCGGCCGTCGACAAGCAACTCCGACAGGCGGTCTGGGGCGGCGGCTATGCACTGAGCACGAGCGCATCCCAGTCGCGGATCGTCGCCGCTCAGCACGACATTCGAAGCGGCACGCCCAGACGCGAGGACAGCTCGCTGACGAGGATCGTCGTTCGACACCACGAACCCCTGGCCGCGTCGCTGAAAGCCGCATCGACCGCGCACACGTCCCTCGACAGGCAGTTGCAAAAGGCGGCGCTGGCCGTCTACGAGGCCAGCGTCACTCGGCAGACTTCGCATCGGGGCGTGCCCGTGTCACATCGAACGAAGGAGTCCACCAGCACGCAGGAGTCGATCTGCTGTTTCTACGATCGAGCCGCCGCCTCGAAGTCGGACGAACGGGTCGCCAAGCAACCGCAGTTCGGCGGCCACTACCAGCTGTCCTGTCGAGCCGCACAGCTCCTGTCGCTCGTCGTCAACCAGATCCTCTCGTCGGGCAGGCCCAGCGAGGGCGACGCGCAGAAGACGATCCGCACCTCGCAGCAAACCGTCAATCCACAGCTGCACACGTCGGCTGCCGGCAACGCCGTCGCCGCCATACAGACCGCTCTCCAGAAGAGCACGCAAGTCGACGGGGCCAGCGCAACCAGGCGAGCGCCCAGGGCAGGAGTTCCGCTACAGATGAGATGTCGCGAGTCGAGCGACACGTCCGAAGCGCTGCACTGTCAATACGAACGGGCGTCGGCGCGACAGTCGGCCGACAAGTTGTCGCGATGTGCGCGTCAGGCCGAGCCGTCTCGCCTGAGCACAAAGGCGTCCGGCGACGAGCACGTCTTCGTCAATGCGACCCTAGTGTGTCCGCGATCGTCCGTCGCCGAGCAGTCGCGCGTCTTCCGCTGCGCGCAATCCACTCCCGGAGCGACTCTCGCGTCGTCGGCCAGTTCCGATGTGTCGAGCATGACGAGTTGCGTGCTCCAGCGATCGAACGCACAAAGCGCCGCGCCTGAGGCGAGGCGACGCACCGCCAGACAGGGAGTGCCCACAGAGCTACGCACACGACAGTCAGAGCTCAACGAACAACACGTGGTCTGGCATCTGCGGGCAACGGGAGGAGATCACGACAGGACAGATCGGGTTGCAGCCATCGTGCTGGCCACGCCCTTCCACGGCGGCCACTTCCAACTGCACACCGGCGCCGCATCGCACCTCTCGACCGCCTGCTCGGCGCAGCTGCAACGGGCACAGCACGATCTGGTCGCGTCGACGAGCCGCGTCTTCCGGTGCGCGCGTCAAGGCGTGCCCGTCCAACTCGGCACGGGCGCAGCCTCGGACGAACAGGCGCAGCGCGTCTTCGACCTCGTCTCTCGACAGGTGCCCGTGGCCGGATGCGAGCGCACACTTCGGACGGCGCGCGTCGGAATGCCGGAACGTCTGCGAACCGGCGAGACCACCGATCAGCAGGAGAACACGTTCGTGCGACTCACACGCGAGCAGCAGTCGGCCGCGACCGAGAGCACTCGCAAGGAGACGCGATTCGGGGGCGCATTCCGACTCGGCACCAAGCATGCCGACCAGCAGGACGTCCTCCTCGAGAGGACCATCTCGAAGCCGGCCCCGCAGTTGGCGGCCGAGTGCACGAGACGCGAGCCGCGCCGGCACCAGGAGCATCGAGACGTGCACGCGGCCGGCGACGAGTCCTTCTCGAACACGTGGAGCATCGTCAATCCGAAACCGTCGACCGCCGAGGCGAGTCGTCTGCTGCGAGCCAGCAATCAGGGGATTCCCGTCCGACTCGTGGCCGGACAGTCCACCGACGTCGCCGTCCATACGGCCTGCATGCTCCGGAAGCCAGACACTCTGGCGCCGGGCGGCGGCGACGCGCAGAAGACGATCTCGATTGCGGGCTACGGCGGAAGAGTGCAGCTGGGCACGGGCGCATCGCAGGACGAGAGGATCGGACAGGACGGGACGCCGTGGACGCTGCAGAGGCGAGCAGAGGACCGGGGCACGGAGCGAGTGCTCAGGATGGCGGCCAAACAGCTGGCTCGGCTCGAGACGAAGGCCTCCTCGGAGGAGGACATTCGACTGGACGTCCAGATGGGCAGCAGACGCGAGGCGCAGGAGCAGGAGGCGCAGGGCCGACGACGCGAAGCGAACACGGCGGACGGAGCGAGACTGCGAGCGTTGGCCGCGTCCGAGGAGCGCTTCAACATGAGGATCGACTACGACAAGCAGCCGACCGAGTTCGACTACGACTACAAGGGCATCCTGAAGAAGGGGCGAAAGGAGACGATCCAGAAGAGCACGCTCGAGAGCAAGGAGGAGGACGTGGATGCGGGCGATTTGCGGCTGCAGCGCGGGGGCGCGGCGCAAGACACGCAGCGCGAGTCCACTCTCTCATCTGCAGAGCGCACCTCGCAATCGCTCACTCGGGCCGACACCGAGCTCGAGGCACGCGAGCGCGCCGAGAGCGTCGAGCGGACGAGCATACGGCGCAAGGAGGAGAAGAGGTGAGCGTACCGGCGATCAGCAAACCGATCGTCGTTGCAGGGTGACGTTCGCGACCGAGGTCCAGGAGAAGACGATCGAGAACCGTCACGGACAGATCGGACTCGACACCGCCATCGAGGTAGGCGCGGATTGTGTAGCGAGTGCATCTCGTCCAAATCCCCACTCTTTCAGGTCGAGTCGGTCGGCGACAAGCCGTCTCTCATCAAGAAGCCGCAACAGGCGCCGTCCACCAGACGCGGCCGACACGCGGAGCTGAAGAAGAACGAGGCGCCCGCATTGTACGTCGTTGTTCGCTTTCGTCGATTGTGCACGCATGCATGCAAACATGTGCATCATTCAGTGCCCCGATGCGCAAGAACAGTCTGCTGCAAGCGCTCAACATCGGGTCGCCGCACAACATCCCCCACTTCAAGACGCTCGACGACATCATCAAGGGCATCAAGGATGTCAGCATGGCGCCTCCCGCTCGTTTCACTTCAACCTGAACCGAATTGCAGGCGGGCCTCGAGTACTCGAACCTGATCTTCGGCATCGACTACACTCGCTCGAACTACTACCAAGGCGAACGAACCAACGACGGACGGTCGCTGCATCATCTCGGCGACCAAGACCTCAACCCCTATCAGCAGGTGCAGCAGCAGATTCGTCCCTCAGAAAGACGTGCTCTTCTCGTGCAGGTGATTCGGATCGTGGGTCGAACGTTGACGTCGTTCGACGCGGACGGTCTGATTCCGGCGTATGGATTCGGAGACGAAGAGTGCACCGATCACTCCGTCTTCAACATCGCCGACCGCAAGAATCTCGACGCCGATTGCAACGGATTCGAAGGTGCGCGCCTCTCATCGCATTTCCTCTCACACAGCGGCGAGTGGTGCAGAGGTGTTGCGCGTGTACAACGACGTGACGCCGCGCATCGAGATGTCTGGGCCGACGAACTTTGTGCCGCTCATCGAGCAGGCCATCCGGATCTGTCGCGAGAAGCACTCCTACCATATTCTCGTCATCGTCGCCGACGGACAGGCACGCTAGGAGTCGCGCACGGACAAAAACAGGGATGAGCGATTTGCAGGTGACCAACGAGAAGATCAATCAGCGGGCCATCGCGCTCGCCTCGCACTACCCGCTCTCCATCATCATGTCCGTCCATGACGATTGCCATTCCCCCCCCCACGAAATTCACACGTTCAGGGTGGGCGTGGGCGACGGTCCCTGGGAGATGATGAAGCACTTCGACGAGACGCTCCCGAAACGGCTCTTCGACAACTTCCACTTTGTCGACTTCCACAAGGCACGCTTTTCCTCTTGTTGAACGCGCGCAACGAACGTGTCCGCGGTGTGCAGGTGATGTTCAGCGCGCCGAACCAGGAGGCGGCGTTCGCGCTGAACGCGCTCATGGAGATCCCCGACCAGTACAAGGCGATCAAGGAGCTCGGTCTGCTCAAGCACTCGAGGCGCGGCTAGACGGCAACAACATCGACGCGACAGACTCAAGCGGGTGACAACGACGACTCGTCTTCTCTTCGTCTCCACTTTCGATCCCTGCTGCCGACGACGACACCACGATACGCCCCCCCTAGCACCCACATGTACGACGATGACACCCGATTCCAATAGTAGCATACACATATATGACACGCGACTTTCCACACACATTACACAGAGTGAGAGAGATGCGAAGCAATCATCGTCATGCTGAATACACACACACTTCTTCCACTTGCCACCGCTACTTCTTCGCGCTGCGGAGCGAACCACACGTCGCTTCTTCTTTTTCTTCTTCTTCATCCCCCACAGCAGTCTCATCATCACAACCGTGTGCTGAGTCGCCCGCACAGATCGCATCGTCTAGTAAATATCTATGAATCACCTACATGGAAGAAACTGGTCTGTCTCTCGTGCTACTGCTGTTGCTGCTGCTGCTGCTGTTCGGTCGCGCCAGAGTCACGGAGCGCCTTTGCCACGAACTGGGGGAGCACGAAGGCGGCACGATGCACGTGCGAATTGTAGAAGCGGAGCTGCATCCGCTCCACATCCTCGTCCGTGAGCGTTCTCGACGGCTCATCGAGCTTCCGATCCTGAAGGGGAGAGTTCGTTACATGACCGAAGGCGTACGGAACCAGACCGTGTTCGATGCAACCAGATAGCCCATCAGTCCGGCAGGATACGTCATGACAGGAGAGGACGCATAGCCGACGGAGCGGAAGATGCGACGCGAGAAGCTCATCATGTGCTGGATCAGCGGCAGATGTAGCCACGCCGATTCGGCTACCACTCTGACGGTCGAGAGAATTCGGCGTGCAACAAACACCACCTTGCGATGCGAGAACACCGCCTTCGCGAAGCGCCGCGGCACACAGCTCGTAGTAGCTCTCGCCGAACAGCGATTCGGCTGGACCGATGGGGTCAGACGAATCCGTGACGATCACGTCAAACTCTCCCTGCACACGGTGTTGCTTCTCGTGGTAGCGGTAATCTATGGGCCAAACCTTGTGCTGACGCAGAAATTCAAATCCGTCTCCAACGTGCAGCTGCAGTTTGGGATGGTCGAACCCGGACGACATGTGCGGCAAATACCTGAGCATTGCCACCGCATCTCATTAGCATAATTCGACGGACGGCTGCCTACTTTTTGGCAACAGAAATCACCATCTCGTCGATTTCGCACATGACCACTCTCTGCACGCAGTCGTGTTTCAGCACCTCGCGCAGAATCCCACCATCTCCGCCGCCGATAATCAACACCTGAAGCGAACGTCGATCCTTGCTCGCTATGAGCCACTGACCTGTTTGGGGTCAGGATGCGCAAACATTGGCAGATGGGCAAGCATCTCCTGGTACGAGAACTCGTCTCGTTCCGTGCACTGAATGATTCCGTCCAGAACGAGAACTTTGCCGTGTGAGACGCTGCAAAGCCCCCTCTCGTCACAATAGGACCGCACGCAGACCTACCTCTCAAAGAGGAGCACATCCTGGAATTTCGACCGTTCGTTATGGAGAACCTGGCGAACTTGCAGAGAGAACGCCTGGCCCGGCCATGCACCTCCTTGCACGACCCCGTCCGCCCTCATCAATTTGTCGTCCACGGACGCGCCTGTCATCTTTGTCGCTACACCAACGAGATCAACCCATCGCTCACCTTCGTTCTTCATTCTCTCCAGGTCGTCGGGCGAGAACTCCGTGAACCATCCCTTCTGCAGACGATCCATTTCCTCAAAGCTCTGTCTCCACACCACTATCAATACTCGAGCGGACAACGGTGGTGGTGGGTCAAATGAATCGGAGACGGACGACAGAACGCAGACTGGCGTGGATCATTGCATTGTTTACTCTCAGCACACATGCGACAGTCGGCTGGCAGCTGCTGAGAAGGCTTTCGGCAGCTAAGTGCCAGGCAGCCAATCACGTACCTACCGGCAGACTGCCCAGAAAGCCTTGTCAACAGTCGATCCGTTCATGCAATCTGCAGGCAGAAGCTGGGCAGACTGTCCTATACGTGCTGAGGAGCCGAAGACGGACGACAAAACGCAGATTGATATGGCACAGCATGATATGCAATGGTAAACCATTCCGCTATTTACACGGCGGTATCATGCTGCGG
>JACMII010000075.1:0-16062 GCA_014805405.1 Bunonema sp. RGD898 | reverse complement strand
AGACGAAATATGTCTCAGCCACAGCCGTCAATCAATGGGTTGCTCTCGTCTTCAGTCTTTGCGCCTCGTCACCCGCCGGTTAATTTCAGCCTCAAGCCCCCCATCGCCATGTATGTCTTCACGTTTTATGAGTGTTACAAGTGGAGTCGTTTTCAGTGCTCGACCGACGTCCTTTACTTCGCAGTTGCAGCACGCAAACGATCGTAAGCATCAGGCGACGGTCTACGAGGACGAGAACAAGGCGCGTTTCATCATCGTCCAGGAAATGACGATGTGTGATGGGGTCTGGCATCGTGCGACACCGGTCGGCCAGCTTCGTGAAGTCGGATGTTCTGCGGTCAGTTGATGATGTCTCTTTGCTACGGGAAACGTTGTCGACACAGAATGAGATTCTGAATCGTGCCTGTGGACAGCTGTCCAGCGTTCAGTACGGACAGCCAGACGATCCATCTCGCACGGCGATTGCCAACCGCAGCAAGAAGTATACGCCGATGATCTACGAGGACTTGAACAACAAGCGATTCACCATCATCGAGGAGTTGCAGTTGCAACACGGCGTGTGGAATCTTCCGTTGAAGCCGTACGGTCAGATGCGTCTAGTTGCCATGTCATCTGTGGGTTTCACTGATTTCTGTGCACGTCCTACATGAGCGAATTGTTCAGGACGAGATCTTGAGCCGAGCCTGCGCAGAGATGACCAATGTCTAGGACAAGACTTCTCGAATGCAAGATTGCTACTGGCAGCCGGTCATTCAACTCGTTGTTCTCGTTGTTTTCGCGTACCCGCGCATTTCTCGTTGTTTGCGCCTGCCCGCGCATGAATGTCGTTCGTCTCCACATGACTCTGGGGATCGTTGCTCAATTGTTGCGTGCAATTATCAACTCCCATCAACTCCCGGGGGGAAACTACGAGGGCGACCCCTGGTACAGATCGAGGGAGATTCATTGTCGTGCCCTTTGAGGATACAACATTTCACGAAAAAAGATATGCCGGGGATCGTGCGATTAGCATCTTGGAATCTCTCAATTCACTCCACTTCTGACAAGATATGCGAACCGGCGATAGAGTTGTGAATAGGACGGCGACGATTGTCTGGGAATCAATGTGTGTGTGCTGAAGCGAAGCGACGGATGACGCGTTTCGGCGGCTATGACGTGAGACATTCAAGGAAGAATGCTGTGTGCGATGTGTGTGTGTGTGCGCGGATCCCGGCGCGAGTGATGTTTGACACCGCCACCACCATCACCACGGCAGCGCCTGTGCTGCCTGAGGCTCCTCCGCCGCTGCCGCATTGTCATCGTCCTTTCAGAGGCAGCAATCTTGGCGATGTCAAAGGGGAAGCGGGAAATCGGGGATCGAGCTCAAATACGCCGCACGACCCATGCCCCCGCCTTCTGTTGTGTGCCCCCTATAAGAGGGGCTCGTCCTTCGGGATCGGGATTCCGAACTCGAAACGATGAGCAGTGTTCGAGCACTAGTTCTGGTGGCGGCGGTGTGTCTGATGTGCATACTGGCACAGGACACCCTGCTCGAAAGATTCCCCCACGCCAGGAGCCAGTACTTTACCGAGCTGTCCAAGATCATGCACGCCCAGAAGACGCGCATCGACATGAAGGTAGAGCGGCGTTTGACGTCGCTTCAAGCCCACTGTGCAACAACTGTCATGCATTGAGCAGAATCTTCCGCGCGCTCTCTACCTGGATCGATCGCAGGACGTGGTGTCGCTGGCAAAGGTGCAGGCCCGAGAGGAGCAGGCCGCGAGCAGTGTGTCCATTCCCGAAATCAATCGTCTCTACCGGTACGTTTCCCCCAGTCGAATGCGCACCATCGTTCGCTCAGTCATCTGCTGTTCGAGGGCGACATGCGCCTGACAGACGAGCAGTTGAGGATCCTCTCCGAGTCGATGCGAGACGTGGAGCCCGAGCATGTGGTTGGTTGTTGACGTGCTACTGTATGCCCAAAATGCCATCATCGTCATTTAGACGGTCGACGAGCCACAGCCTCCAGTGGGCGGCGACGCGACGGCTGCGAATTCGACGCGAACCAAGAGACAAGCCTTCCGAGACAGCACGTATCCGGCATCGATCTGGCAGGACGGCGTGCCATACGAATTCCATCCCGCCATATGTACGCGCGCTCCTTCCCCCCACTTTTTGCCATCACCATCTCTGTCCACTTTAGCCGCGGTGGCCCGTTCGAGTATCAGCCTGGCAATTCGCTTTTGGGAGCAGCAATCCTGCGTTCGATTCCGTGCCCGCACGCCGGCCGATACGCACTACCTGAAGTATGCGTTCGAAGCCGTGTGATTGGTGCTGTGAAACTCTCCTCTCCCGCTTTTTAGATTCATCTCGCACGACGAGGGGTGCTACAGCGACGTTGGCAAGGGCACCGATTCCGGCCCGCAGATCGTCGCCATCGGAGCCGGCTGTGAACATGTGCGTGCGTCGGTTCGAGATCCACTCACAGGATGCTGTTCAGATGGGCGTGACGACTCACGAGATTGCGCACGCACTCGGTCTGTTTCACGAGCAGTCGCGCTACGACCGCGATCGACACGTCACGCTGCAGACGGCCAACGTGCAGCCCAACATGCTTTACAACTTTGCCAAGGTTTGCGTGGCGCCGCGTGCGCTTTCAGTGCCCCATCAAACTGACTTTGACAGGTCGGCCCCCGGTTCCTGGCCGTCTACAACCAGCCCTACGACATCGGTTAGTTGTTCGAGGGGAGGAGATCGCGGAAATCAATCGGCTTAGGGTCCGTGATGCACTACACGCCGGTCGAGTTCTCGAAGGACGGCGTCTCGGTGACACTGCGAGCGGTGGACCCGGAGCTGCAGTCGTCGATGGGCTCCATGGACATGCCGTCCTTCGTGGACATTGCCCTCATCAACACGCACTACAAGTGCCCGATGCGATGTGCCAACCAGTTGAACTGTCTGAACGGCGGCTACACGGACTCGAACGACTGCTCCCGTTGCAAGTAACTATGCGCCCCCTCCCGCCTATCATCATTCCAATGATAATTGTAAGGTGTCCGACGGGATATGGCGGGCCGACCTGCGGCGAGCTTCCTCGCGTGAATCCCATCTTCTGCCAGGGAATGCTGACGGCCGACGACTCGACCAAGACGCTCGACATCGACTTGCCACTGAATCCGAGCGAGACAAAACCGAAGAACTGCGCCTACCGAATCCAGGCATCCTTTCGATATCGTGTTCCCCCCTACCGACCAGTTCCCCGTCGTTAACAGGCCCCGCCCGGACGAGTCGTCGAAGTGGTAATCAAGAATGTGGACGGCACATGTCAGTCCGGATGCTATACGGACTCGCTGGAACTGAAGATGACGAACGACGCCCGTCCCGTCGGATATCGGTAGACGCACGCTTTGCAACACATTCGGGAACGGAGTCCACCACGATCAGGTACTGCTGCTCGTCTGCATCGGGTCGTCGGCTGGTGTCGAGCGGAAGCGAAGTGGTCGTTCTCGCGTTCGCTCGTGCAAATGGCATGAACGCCAAGCTCGAGTACCGAACAGGTTGAATCGCGAACGAACAGCGCATGTCGCAACGGATCGGGAATTGCAGTGCCGGCCTCACTGCCTGGGATCTTCGCCTCCCAGAATGTGCGCATCAATTCGCTCATCAACAAGAACACGAAGAAGGGACGCGGCGGCGGCAGGAAGTGGAAGAAGACGCGCCAGGCCAGCAGCGAGAGCCGGGACGACTCCAATTCGAGCGACGACCACTCATACTAGATCCCACTCTAGAGACAGCAGCAGCAGCAGCACTTGCAAGACGGGTTCTCGTCTCCCGGAGCAGCAGCGTCGTCCTTCATGACATAGCCACCGCCACCATACACACAACCGACAGAATCACTCGCGACAGAGAGAGAGGAGACGTGCATCGTATCGATATGCTTGCTAGTCATGAAGAGAGACCAGCCAAATAACGGTGAGCTAACGGAACGAAGTCGACGGTGGGGCAAACAGTCCGCCGCCCTGCGCAGACTGACGATTCATGGCACGAGATGGCGCGAATCCGAGCACCTAAGCGTGACGAGGGTGTTGTTGTGCTGAGACAGGATGATGGGGGGCCACGTACCTTCTGGAGGTTCTGTCGCACGGTCATCGTGGAGATAATGTAGAGGAAGATGAAACTGCAGTCCGTGTAGTCGGTGCCGACGAGTCCGCGATGCGAGAGACCCTGGAGAAGGCCGATCGGCACGAACGGAAGCTTCGCGACCACACGACCCTCGAAGAGCGACGAGAACGTGCTCAGCAGCACAGTGAACGTCAAGCCGATCGCGAACATCGACTTGGTCTTGAACATGGTCAGATCACGGTTCGTCGCCTTCAGTCGCTCCTCCTCCCGCTCTGCAGAACCAACGGGTTAGATGCGAGAGAAGGCGAACTGTCGCACCGATCTTCCGCTTGTTGGCACGGTCAATCGACTCGGCGACGGCCTCCTTGCGACGCTCCAGCTTCTTCGTCTTCTTCTCCATGTCGTTCTTCAGTCGCTGGTAGTGGGGAGATCTGTAGACGAGCAGCCACGTCAGTGCCTCGCCCAGAAGCGCCGTGAACAGTGCCACTCCCACGATCAGTAACGCGTCGCCCAGCATCTTCTAAAACAGCGCACTCCCATCGTTGAGCATACGGCACCTGCAAGAACGAGGTAGTGGACGTGCGACGACAACGCTGTACCGAGTCCACATCAACATACGCCGCGCAACAACCAGATAATATCGCCCTTTAACAACAAGGTTCGACTGTGACGGCAAACAGCAAGCAGCGCGAGACACACATTCTATGATAGGGATATCACAGGAACGGTTCGATTGTGATCTCGAGTGCGGCTGTCGGGAGATTCAGTCCGAAGGTCGTCACGACCTCGGGATGCAGAACACCGAGGTAGCCGAGCGTCTCGCCGTTCGGACCGATCGCCGCGGCGCAACGCCCATCGAGGAAGGTGGGATCTAGACGAGTGCAATCGTTTCACTGCGTACATCTTTGCGAGAAACGCACTGTTGACAGGTCGAATCGAATATCCGTTCGAGGGTCCGGCCGTTAAAGCGGGCTTCACATCGAGCAGCTGCATGACGCGATCGAAGAGCCCTTGGATGAGCTCGAATCCAGCCGACTTGTTGTGCAGAAGAGCGCACAGACGCCGCTCATTGCGTGCCCCCGTCTCTGCAACGACCGCTCGGTAAATCGATCGAAGCACAATCGACGAGCGTACCAGTAGCCGGATCCTTCAGAACGACGTCGCCAAGCTCGAAAATCTTGAGCGGCAATGGCTGGTCTCGGTTCGCGGAGAGCGTCTTCAACAGTCCGGGCAGGAGCGTGTTGCGAGCAACCTAAACAGAGGATGGCGTATGCTAGGTGTGAATGGCGCAGACCTGAAACTCGATGGTCTTGGGATTGGCAATGTGCACGGCGTTGGCGAGCCCATCGTCCGCACGGCGCAATCGAGCCGAGACGTCGTCACGACTGCACAGCGCAAAGCCGAGCGCCTCCGTCCAGCCGGCCGCGATCACGCCGGCACGCAGCAGGTCCGACAAGTGGTTCAGGGGCTGCGGTCCTCCAACCGTCGCTGCCTAGTTGTTCGGAGTAGATGCGGGGCTAATTCGAAAGCGAGCTTCACCTCAGGCATTCGTTGAATCAGTTTGTTGAAGCCATACGCCATTCCCACATCCTCAGCAATGTCGCACTCGTGCAGAATGTCGTGCCGAGTCGGACCAACGGTCACCTGGAGGAGAAGGTGCGTGCGTGCGCACGGGTTGTGGATGAAGGCAAACCTCGATGGTGTCATCATCGAGCGCGCGTGCCTCGTGTCCCATTCGCTTCAGTAGACGGGCCTGTTCGGCGGCCGACAGTTGACATCCGATCAGACCGTTCACGTTGGGCGCCTTCACCTTCATGGTCATGTACCGCAACTCGGGCCACACTTTCGTCTTCCCGGTCTCTTCGTAGTGCACCTCGACGGGTTCAATGCTGCACGTGAACTATGCAAGCATGCTTGCACCATGAAGAAACTTACACAAACGGCTTGGACGAATACTGCGAGAAGAGCGTCACAATGGTGTCCAGCACCACGCCAGCCTTGTACTCGTCCGTCGCCGTTATCTCGATCAGAATGTTCTTCGTCGACAGGCGGATTTTAGAGTGTTCCCCTAGACGAATGCGGTTCGAACTGTGTTTGCGTCGTCGCCCAGAAACCAACCGTTGATGATCGGAGGAAGCGACATGACCACGCCCTGCGAATCGTAGAACACCGGATACAGAGGCTTGTCTTGGATGATGGGCAGATACGGCTTCAGATGACTCTCATTCTAAGTCGCAACATGTTTGGTGAATCGTCAAATCACCGCTACCGAATAGAGTGTCATCAGTTCTTCCGCGCTGTAGACTTTTGTCTGCGCCAATGGCTGAAAGCGAATCGTCGACGGCTTCTCGGCACGGTACTCAAACGGACCTGACGAAATACGCATGAGAAGTGAACAAACGGTGCGACACCTTTGATAGTGTCGAGATCATGCGTTCCCACAGAGACCAACGTTCGCTTGCGACAGATATTCTGATGCAGCTTGTCCTGGAGGTCGATGAACGAGGCGTACGAGTCGGCGTCAAGGGTGACGCCTCGCAGCACGGCACCGACCACAAATGGACGAACAGACTTGGTCTCCTTTTTCACGATCAGACGCAGAGGCTCCTTGACATTCGCCAACGTGTACTTCGGAGCAGCTTGCCTGAATGATTCGCCTTTCTGAAGTGTGCACGACGGTATCTGTCACTTTTCCAGGAAGATGTTGAGTGCACGAGCTAGGCCCTCCACCGAGAGAAGGTCGTACCGATTGGCGGGCAGTTCAATCTGAGGGATTTCTTGTTGCCACCACCTAGTCGAGCACCTTGTAGAGTTCCTCTTCGTCGAGCGCTTCGTTTGCAGCGACAGAACGTTCCCTTTGCGCGGACGCCTTCTCGGACGTCTAAAAACTTGTAGGCCGAGCCAATTGACACCCGCCTACCACTTCGTCCAACTCCAGTCCATAATCGAAGCAGAGCTGCTCGAATTCGGACTGCGAGTACACGCGGTTGAGGTGCGTGTCGAGCAAACGCTTCTTGATGCCAACCGTAGGCATCGTTCGCTGTCTGAAATTTCCCACGAAATATTCCCCCCGCCGGCACCGACGAACGCACTGGAGCAGAGGGTGCGGCGTGCAATTGACAGACCAGACAATTGATTCAGGCAGCAACCCGTGGGCAGCAAAAACTGCGACAAAGGCGAACGGAGGAGATAGCGTGTCTGTAGCTCTCGCTATTCATTCGTGTGGCCGTCTTGCCTGATGAACAGCAATAACAGCAAGCGTTCTGTGGGCGTCGATCAATAGCCTCTGCGCTGGGCTTTGGTGGGCGCAATCATTGGGAGTCTGGGGAGATGTCCTAACGTCGTTCACGACAGGCCGGAAGACGTCTAGTCCGACTGAAAGAATCAATAGTGAGGATGTGAGACGCTCAATTCGCTACCCTAGGCACACGGTATAGCAGGTCGCCAGCGTGTGGGTTGTCCTCGTCGAACAACCGGAGGGTGGAAACCATGACACATGTGGGCGACCGTCGACCTCGTTCACATTCTCTGCTGCCGACGTTCGCCTGCAGAGTGAGCGCTTTATTTTTAGCACATCTTCGATCTCGGCCGTCCCGCGGCAAGTTGTGCCGTCACTCCAGCGACTCGAAAAGGTGATTCCGTCTTCAGAAGTTTACTATCCTGAGAACTGCGCTACAGCTGTGAGCTGATGCTTGTGCACCGCGGAGGTGCTGGCGAGACAGTCCGCGTCTACAACTTGCACATCAGGCTACGCGGTGTTGCAAATGCGACCAGGGTGATGGCAGTGGGGAGACTCGTAGAATGAGCGATCCGATTGCAAGAATGAGGTGACAGACAGGTGGAAGAGAGAGATTGCGTTCATCGAAGACAGGTGCGTGTGTGTGTCGTTGATGCCGTGCGGAGTGCGTTTGCAGTGATGCCCTGGCGCACGTCTGACGCAGTCACTCGCAGTCATTGCCGTTGTCAATGAATGGAGTAAGGGGGTGGAGAAGGGGGAAGAAAAAGAACGATGTATGTGGTGTCGCGTCGCGCACTGATTCAGTCGCACGAGGCAGCTGCTCTTAGTTTTTTCCCTCTCTCCCCAGTAGTCCCCTTCAGTCTGTTCGTCAGTTCCGCGCGTATGACTTCTCCTTTTTCCGTCTCGATCTACAACGCCGCTTTTCCCTCTGCCCACTCGGCGCCCCTTTAAAATGACCTTTCTCGCTCTTTCACTCCCCCTCCCTCCGGCTCTAGTCGTTGCAGTTGGTCTCTCGCTAACGAACGACGAGGCCAGACGAGAGACGAGGAAAAAGCGAAGAAAAGAAGGGCCGATATGGCGGTGGGCGAGAGTGGCAACGCACCTGACACCACAGCCGAAGGACGACCGACTGCACTGACGCGCGAAGGAGACGGCAGCAAGAAAATAGCCGACCCGGTCGACCCTTTGCCAGTAGCATCCTCCTCATCTACTTCCTTCAACCAACAGCACCCATGCACTTCTACAGCCGGCACTGCCGAGTCTCAAGTGACCACAGTCTCGACTAGCGTTAGTGTCACGCCGCCTATCGCCGCTCATCGAGTGCATCGGGTGTGTTGATATCGAGCCAACAGCAGCATTCTTCCATTCACGAAATGACAGGTCTCACCGTTGCCCATGCTGGCCAACATGTCGCCCGTCCAGTCGGTGAGAGCCTTTCCGTTCGGAGCCGTCCACTTGACGCAGATCGTCGAGACGGACCAGCAACAGCGCGTGTCCCTATCGAGTTGGTGTTTCTGCGGACGCACCACCGTGGACGTGACCACGCATCACACGAATCATGTGGTCGCCTGCAATTCGGCCGAATCGCCCGGAGACTCGGCGGAGGGAAGCTTCCACGCCGCACCACCATTGTTCGAGTTGCGCGAACTCTCGCGTAGGAACCAACGGATCGAGGCGCAAATCGAGCGGGATCGAATCGCCGATAAACGTGTGCTCAAGATACTGCTTCTCGGTGAGTGGAAATAATGGTCAAGCGAGCGAACATCGATCGAGTGCGTCAATTTCATGTGGACCCGAGTCGGGGAAGTCCACGATCTTCAAGCAGATGCGAATCCTGCACCTGAATGGATTCTCCGAGCTGGATCGGACCAACTTTCGCTACTTGATATACTCGAACGTGGTGCAGTCGATGCAGCAGCTCTTGGACGGCGCAGATCAGCTGCGCATCAAGGTCACGCTCGACATTGCGGTATGCGACCGAATGCGACGAGGTTAGTGACGTGTTCTGGCTGCAGGAGGATGTCGCCTATTTTCGCTCCTATCTCCGCCAAGTACACCCCTCTGAGGTTAGTTGGTGGTGCACACGCACGACCGCATAGTGAATGAGAATTTCAGATCGAGCTGACGCTTGAGCTATCGCGGTGCATCGCACGCATCTACCGCTCCTACTTCTGTCGACAGGTGCTTGAGCGCAAAGGTGACATCGTCCTGCTCGACTCGGCCGTCTAGTAAGCTGACTGTCTAGTCTAATCAACAGCTTCGTATGCAGCTTTCTGAATGACATTGGACGCATATCGCAAGCCGACTTCAGGCCCACCACTCAGGTTCTCGCCTCATTTCCTCTCTCTCTCTCGCACACATTCGCTCTCTCAGGACATTCTCCGATCCAGGACTCCCACGACGGGAATCAACGAAATCGAATTCCCCTACAAGCAAGCCTTTCTCAGGTGCACATGGCATCAAGCGCACTTGCACCACTTCTCTAGAATGATCGACGTGGGAGGACAGAGGTCCGAGCAGAGGAAGTGGATTCACTGTTTCGACAACGTGGCCGGAGTACTCTTCGTGGCCGAGCTGTCCGGCTACAGCCAGAAGATCAACGACGGCGAACAGACCATCGTACGTATATATGCATGCACTTCAGCCGAATGCGTCGCCAAATGCAACGCGCACAGAATCGGCTTCGCTACTCACTGAATCTGTTCGAGCGCGTCAGCACGAACCGGTGTTTCGGCTCCAAGACGGCCATCATCCTCTTTCTGAACAAGCTGGACATTTTCAAGGAGCGCATCCGCCACTATCCCATCTCGCTTTGCTTCGAACAGTACAAAGGTGTGCAGCTCAGTCAGACGAGTACATCGCTGTCGCCGCCGCTCAGGTCCGCACACTCTGGACGCGTCGGCGTCCTACGTGAGCGACCGGTTCAACGACGTGGTGCCGACGACGATTCAGCAAGACAAGCCGGTGTACACGCATTTCACAAACGCGACGGACACGCGCAACATTGACCGCGTGTTCGAGTCGTGCATTGACGTCGTGTTCAAGATCTCGATGGAGAAGGTCGGCATGATCTGACGAAGAGACAGACAGCTGCAGGAAGAGAGCCCGTCACGTGTCGGCATGAAGACAAAGTGAGAGAGGGAGAGCGGTGGCAGTGCCGCTGCTGCTGCTGCGCGCGGAGTCTAGTGGTGAGAAAGAAGCGTGTGCATCGGTCGTCACCGCCGTTGCTGTCACTCTCTCTCTCTCTCCCTCTCTTTCTCTCTCGACTACGTCGCCACCGCAGCTCTAATCTCCTAGTCGACAGCAGCGGCAGTGGCGGTGGTGTCGGCAGCAGCAGCAGCAGCAGAAGCAGTAGTAGAGGCAGGCACACTCGCATTCCTCTGCCGCCCGAATGCTGCTGTTTGCGCGAACTCTCACCTTCTCGTCGTCGTCGTCGTCGTCGTCATCGTCGTCGCATTGATTCGCGCGCGCGCTCGCTCGATCAACTCAACAACATGGTGGGTCAGCCGCACCCATCCGACAAACACGTCGACAGCAACAGTTCATCGCCAGCTTCCCCATTCAGTTTGTGACCCAGCGCAAGGTTGAGCGCTTCGCCTCTCTTCCACACACACGCGCATAAGCCGCGGGCCGGCCCGTGCTATCGATTCTCCTCCAATCGGAGAGCGGTTCATTCCTTGCAGAGCAGCGGTGCTGGCGTCGACGATCCAGAGGATTGGACGTGTCCACTGCGCTGGGCTTGCTGTCTCCCGCCCGCATTCGACATGAATACGCTCTGCTTCTGTGCGCCCTGTAAACCGAGGTCAGCGTTCTTTCATCGCCTCCTGTCATGGCACTTGTTCTCCCTCTCACACACTGTCTGTGCGTGTTTGCTCACATCAATCATCATTTCCGCGTCAAATGACACCGCCAATGTCTGGCGCAGCAATGATGATAGGGCGCCGCCGTGACCGCACGCACGCGACAGGTAGCGTCGCCACATGCAAGTAGTATCATCGTCACAACTTCAAATCAGTCAGTCATTCTTTCGACTTTGCATCGCGTTCATGGCCAACTGCGCTAGTCTCTTTCGTCTGTGCACAAATGAGATCAAGACCAAAGTCTTCAGGTTCCACTCTCCAGCGGCCAAACTCGGTGCATTCCATTTCAGATATCGGCGTCTGGTCGACTCGATCTTTCCACATGGCTCCAACGAGGGACTTCACGGCGGCAACATGCAGAAACTCACGTTCTACGCCATTTCGCACCCCGAGAAATTGGCTCGCATCGGCGAGTATCTGGCCGACCTGGCGACTCGCCATCTGTCGCGACACCGCTTCAGTCTCGTCAGGGTGCGCTTCTCCATGATTCAAACGGCACGTAATGAGGGCGCTCAGGTTGCGATCGAGGCGATGGACCAACTGTTGCAATCGTGCCACTGTTCGCCGTCGTTGCCTCAATTTGCCGATGCTCACGTTCGTCTGGTGCAGAAACTGCTCGAGTCCAACCAGCCCGCAATGGAGGTTCTGCATCGTCCACCTCACATCACTGATTGCATTACAGCAACTTGCCACCGAGAGTTTCGTGAAATTCGCGAACATCGAGGAGGGCACGCCGTCGTATCGACGTCAGTACGACTTCCTGATTTGCAAGTTTGCGCAAGTGAGAAACGCTGCACCACCTGTTGCCATTTCTCAATTATTTCCACAGATGTGCCATTCGGGTGCTGCGGATGCAAAACGGACTCGATGTGCCGGTCTACAGGTTCTCCGAATCAAACTAAATCAGGAACCGACCGACTGGGGATTTAGGGGTTGCGTGGCGTCATTTGGAAGTCGTCGGCCGACAATGTGCATGACAACATTTGGGAGAAACAACATATCGACAAGATCGTCGGCTCGATCCTGTTCAACCTCTACGACTCGAGTCTCGGTTCGACATCTTCCAATGTGTCTCTGTAGTATCGACCGTGTCTCAGATTCGCAATCGCCAGAACTTACGGTCTCAGTGGCTCGTCGTTCGTCAGTCTCCCCGCTATGTTGGGACCGACCCTTTCTGGATTCCAACCAGAAAGGAAGCGCATCGTTCTCGGCGGACCAGCCTCGTACACTTGCCGACCAGTGTCTACGCGATCTGATGGGAAAGGTGATTTTAATCGCGTGCCACCGACGGTGCTTATTGGCGGCGAGCACAGGCGACGTTCGGATCTCTCCGCAGCGCACTCGAGCCTGTGTTGAAGCATCTGGATGCGCATGGCTCCTGGAAGCCGCCCGCCGCATTCCCCATCCTGTGCTTTCACATCATTCTCTACTCGATCCAGTCGCAGTTCTCCTACTTTGTCATTCAGGTGGGTGGCGAGTCGTCGCCCCTTTCTCCTCATAATGGCCTTTAGGAATTGTTAAATCACCTGGACACGATGGCCGGTGCGGAGACCAATGTCCGTATCGGAATCGCACAGCTGCTCGCCTCGGTTGTGACCGTGACTGGCACGTCGATTGGTCCACTGCTGCTTTCCATCTTCAACTCATTGCTCAAACACGTCCGAGCTTCGATCGCATTTGCCGAAAGTGATCGATGCTCGTCGCCGAACGAGGAGCGTCTCTACCAGCAGGCGCTGGTTCAAGCGATGGCCAACTTCGCACAGGCACTGCCGGACTACCAGAAGGCGAGGAGGAGCTGTGTGCAAAGAGCCAACTCGAATATCTATCTGCAGGTGGAGATCATGATGTTCACGGTCGGGCACATTTCCCGCGGATTGGCCGGCGACGATGGCGACGCGCAACCAGTGGTGCTTCGTCACGAAGGAGAGCAGTTCATGCAGCACGTCTTGGTGAACACCCTGCTCAAGGTGCATTTCCATTTCGCCCACCGCACATCCAGTTTGCGATACGGCAGGTTGCTCGCGGATATCGAACGGCCTACTTGGGAACGGTCTTCACGGACTCGTTCCTCAGCACACTCATCCAGCTAGCGACCGGACCGCACGCACAAGTCCGACTGGCGACGCAACGCATCTTCCACACGCTTCTCGACAGGTAAAGAGAGAGTGCCGTGTGGAAATGGGAGCGTAGCACATCCCTGCAGACACGACAACGCCGATCGTCTGCTACATGCACCGTACCTGACTTCGGTGGACGAGCTGCAGCTGACGGTGGAGAAGTGCTCGCGTCCGGACCAGCTGTGGATGCGACGACACCTGCGCGAACTGACGGCCATGCTCTACCGGGCCGCCTTGCTCATATCGGACGACGAGTGGGCGCAGATGCAGTTGGACGCCCTCCAGTGCACGATGATGCTGTTGGCGGTCGAGGCGGCGAACGACGAGGCGATCGTCGAGCTGTGGCGAGTCTGTCTGTCCCTCCAGTCGGCGGCCTGCGATCCGGAACTCGAGGCACTCGGGGGAAGAGTCCGAGCTGGACTCCACAACCTCACCGCTCGCTTCTTCAATCTGACTGCGCAGCTGCTCGCCATTCCCGCCCTCTGTCGACATGTGCAGGCTGTCGTCACCACTCGACAGGAGGCCGGTCGACCGATGCTCGATCTGTCCTGCGAGCTGGATGCGCCACACCGGACGCTCGTCCACAAAGAGGTGCATTGCATTCGATCGGAAAAGGAGCTGGCAAACGGCTCTGTTGCAGGAGTCGATTGAGGTTGTCGAGACGGCGGCGGACAATTCGCACAACTGGACGGAGAAGCCAATCGAACTGGACTCGTCCAGGAGAGATGTCACTCGTTTCCCGAAAACCACTGACATGCCGATCCGAAAGCGAGTCGACGACGCGGAGAAAGAAGCCGACGACGGGGAGGGGAAGCTGCTGCTCTCGTTGCAGGCCATCACCGAGGCATTGGAGGTGATCAACTAGCGCTATTTCCTGGCATGTCAAAGACGGTGTGATGCAGTCGATGGGCAAAGACACGTCCCGACTGGCGGTGCCGTGGCAGCTGACCCGCAACTCCACCGGCCTGTTTGGCGACGATCTCGACGGCGGCGGAACTGACGCGGTCGACGGCGGGCCTGGCGGATTGGTTCCGGCGCCTCCTCGATCTCCCAACGGCTCTGTTCGCTCCTCTGCCTCTTCGCTCAGTCTCACATGGTCGTCTCCCGTAGTCAGTGCTCGTGCATCTCGTCGCAATACGGCTGTCGTCAGTTTCGGACTCAATGATGAGCCGACCACTGCCAATCGTGAGTCTGTCGATGCAGCTATCATGAGACCGCTTGACAGACGATCGACCGCACATCACTTCGATCGCGCAATTGCGTGCACAGCTCGCGGCTCCGTTGCCCGACGTAATCGAGGAACAACGAGACGCGGTACGCAATTGTTGTTCTGTTGCCATCAGTGACGACGGGAAACGTGCAGGAACTGACGCGACAGATGGTGCACAAATTCCGAACGACGCCTTTCGAGGAAATCACCGAGGAAATGGCACGCAAAAGAGACGAGACCGATCTGACGGCAAAGCTGCATCGTCTTCTTGCTCAACACAACGACTCCGCAAAGATGGCACAAACTGTCGGCAATGTTCCAAAGGTGGCAGTGCAAGTTTATCGACTAGAGTAGCACACCCTTGTAGAATATCTTCGAGCTGAAACTGCCATTCGACAAGATTTATTGACCGCGTACGTCATGCGGGCGGGGCTGCCAAAGAAGCTGATGAGAGACGTCTTCTTCGATCGACACTTCTTGTATACCAACGATGATGCATTCCGCCGAGTGAGAAGCTGAACACACGAGAACAGATAGTAAATAGAGATAGGCGATTGTTGAATGGGTACTTACAAGGGTCTGGGGTGTGATGCCTTCAGATTTGAACGAGACCCCCACCAATCGAAAGAGCATCAAAAGTTGACCCGAATTCACTACTTCAATTTCGTTGGCGGATCTTATAGGGTCTCTGATTTGCATCTCGAAAGTTCGAACTTCATCATGTGGTCGAGTCCGGGAAGGGGCGCAGCAGCGAGGTCGAATGACCGGGCGGAATCATTCGATATGGCGGTGACAACTTGATCGATAGGCACCGTCTTGTTCCCGAACTGGATGCCATTGTCAAAGGCAGTGCGATGGCCATCTCGTCATCAGATACTGTGTCGACTCGGGCTCGTCTGCGGCAGCATCTTACAGTATAAAACGTAGACGAAAGTCTATTGCGCCGATGGTATCAGCCCTACTGGTCGACCGATATGTGCTCACACGTCTACTGCGTATGCAAATTTTTACCCCACAAGAATGCAAAAGCTTGCAAAAGAGAACAGCACAACCGAGGACCAAACCCGAGCGCTCGATCCAGCTGCTGCACTCCTTCCTGGACTCAACCACATAATGGGGATCGAACTTTCGGGATGCAAATTAGAGACCCTGTAAGGTCCGTCAGCAAAATAGTAGGTCCGGATCAACTTTTACTCTTTCGACTGGTGGGGTCTTGCTCACAACTGAACGGACCACTCCAGACTTTCCTTGTAAGTGTCCACCTTCTCTAATTTTTGTGATACACGTACACTGCTGCTCGGTGACGCGGGTTAAATCTCGCCGAGTTGACTATAGATCTAGTACAAATGCAAGAGGAAGGAGTAGAGACAGCATCAAGTGTGGTAGTGTGACGAGTGCTATGGTGGCTGCGTTTGAGATGTATTGAGAGAGGTGGCCCGTGTCCGCTCGTTTCTTCCTTTCACCGGAGGATGAATACCAACTAGTAACGCACAAACAACGGTTGTGATGGAGGATAAAACGATTGTAGAGGATGAG
>JACMII010000074.1:0-48339 GCA_014805405.1 Bunonema sp. RGD898 | reverse complement strand
ACAACGAACGGACGAGATGTGACGCAAAAAGCAGTGCAGAAAAACGCCGGCAGTCAATGTTTTCTCGTCGCGATGCTGTTGTTTTGTGTCCCCGAGGGCGTGCACTCTCAATCTGATCGGTTTGCGAACTGGGCTTTGTCTCTTCACGTGCGCACCACTTCTGGGTCGTTTCTCGACGTTTCTTTTTCGTCCGCGACCCCCTTTCCCTGCACGATACAGTTTATGAATTAGCACTTGCGCTCTCTCTCTCCCTCTCACGCTCTATCGGCATCACATCGCATCGATCGCCAGATCGCTATGCGGCCAGAGCGGGTTTAAATTGGCGAGTGACCGCGCAAGTTCGACACGACGACGCTCGTCGAATGCGTCAAATGACGGTCATCCTCTACCCTCGCGTCACGCTCACTCTCCCGCCGCCAAGGTCATTTTCGATCTTGGCGAGCAGCAAACATCGTTCGGAACGATCGTTCCACGGTACGCAAACGACACTATGCACATGGAGATCTGCATCAGTCTATTGGGCACTTGTACATTCGTCTCTGCCGTGACATATGCGTTTTCTTCGTCTCATCTCTTCTGTTTCTGTGTGAGCAAACTGCTGCTGCCGCCGCCGCCGCCGCCGTGTCACAATTCTGTTTCTCTTCGATCGTCGTTTTCTCTTTCGGATGGCGTTCGAACTGAATCTGTCTCTTGGAAGTGAAAGTCTATATGGTCGCATTGTAATATGTAGTCGTCGTCGTCGTCGTTTCGTTGCATGTGTTTCGGTCTGCTGCACACGCGGGTTTGTTTCGTCTGGTTTTCACACACACGGTCCATGACGTGCATTCTATGCAATCGGCTTGACGTAGGACGCCGGCACGAGTCCTTGCCGCGAGCCGGCGCGCGCCATTCGCCAACCCAACGCGTCGGCTTCCGACAGCAGCTCGACCGTGAAGCCTGAGAAATTGAGCGCGCGCGTAAGAGCGGACCGAATCACGTCTCCACGCCACCTTTGTGCAGGTCCATCTCGTCGTCCTCCACGGCCGCGTAGTCGTACAGGGCTACGGCGCGCGCGAATTCCGGCTGGACGGAGACGGCCGCGATGATGGTGGCGGCCGGATGCGGAGGATGATGCTGATGATGATGATGATGACGAGTTTGGGAGGACTGATTTGTTTGAATCATAACGACACCGTCGTCGCTCGGTGACAGGCGATCAATCGACTTCGTCGCTGAGAAGAACGCTCATCATCGTCGTGAGGAAGAGAAGGCGCCTACCGACACTCTTGCTTCTTGTCGACTCCAGTTCCACATCCACATCGGGCGTGGAATTTCGAACTGCAGAACTCGCTCCGCCGGTCGATCGGGCGACGCCAATCTTCGGATGGTGATGGCTATGCCCGTTCTGCTCTCGTTTCGTCGGCTTCTCCTCGCCGCCGCCTCCCGACGACGAGTCGGTGTGCGACGGCGTGCACTGACCGCTCGACGCCTGTCGTGGTGCCATTTCTCACCACCATACGACACCAAATTGCCTGGCTATTCGTCGAGGAAAAGCCGCTAGCCGCCCTTCCCACTGCGCACGTGTTTAGGGCGTGCGTGGAAATCGCGGACGACAAAACCGAGGCCGTCTGAAGTGCGCGACCCGTATTTACATCGAGTCTCGGTAAACTCACGTGTCCCCGCGACCTCAGACCGTCGTCCTCGTCGCCCGTTGATAGATTTTGTACACTTCTCGCCGAAAGTGCCGCCGTTCTCCTTTCGGCCGCTCTTTTCGAAAGTTCCTCTTCCTAAAAGCAGCAACACTCGACGCACAAATGCCGCGCCTCACGAATCGCTGCGATTTCCGCACGGGACTCCAGCCTTGCTGCTGCTGCTGCTGCTGCGTGGCAGAAGTATTTTGCGGGCTCGCAGCGGCCGGAAGCGCCTCGTCTTTCAGGATTTGCCGCGTGAGAACGACGCCGCTATTCTCCTTGTCCTTTCTGCGCGTCGAGATGTGCCGCATCTCGGGCGTGTAGTCCTGATTTGGCGTTTCAACATGAAGAGGGAGGATGTTTACCTCAAAAGTGGGCGCAATCAGAGGTAGAGCGGCGCCGTATTTTTCCGACCATCTCACTAGGTCCTCTCGCAGCTGCCTCTCGTCCGAAGATCGAAGTCGGTCCTCGAGTTGCGTGTGCACTATCGACAGCCTCAATTTCACCAAAATAGCACGATTTCGAAGCGAAAATCACTTGTTGTTGTGCGCCAGGTCGCTGAGCACCTGCTGCAGACCGCCGAGCATCTCCACTACGAACTTCGATCGTCGCAGTTCGGACTGCTGACATTTCTCGAAGACGAACGACATCTGCTCGATGTAGGGAGCCTGAAATGGATACGAATCCGTTGCAAGGTGCATGTTTGATTTGCAACCTGATAACTTTGGATCTCCTCCAGCGAAGAGACGTAGTTTGTCCGCGTTTTCGTCACGTCTTCTTGGGCTTTTTCGAACCTAAAACTGGGATATATTGTGGCCAGAAGTGCACTATTGCCTTGATCGCAGTTTTTGCGCCGCATCCGGTGAAAGTGAGGTGTCGGCTTGCGCGTTGCTCAGTGCATTTTGAGCCGACCTCTCGGACTTCAAGTATCGATTGGGTTGCGGTGAATGCCATCTCAAAATCACCTGGCACGCGGTGTAGTAGCTTCTCCTCGCGGACTCGGTCTTTTCGTACAGCTTCCGCCATTGTTTTTGAGCCTAAATTGCAGGTTCTAAAAAGCTAGTAAGCCTTCTTCACCTTCTCAAAACCCTCCTCCACTTCTCTTTCCTCTTTCGGCGCCCTGAACGCAGACGGATGATGATTGTCCTTGATGTATTGGACGAGGGTTCTGGCTAGCTACAATGCCGCACTTTTCCATTAAAATCGACCAACTTACGTCGTCCATCAGCCGCTCCCGGATCCTTTCGTGCTGAATCGCCACCGACGCGGCTTCTCCCAGAATGAGTTGCCAGACGTCTCTTACCGTGCCCGGTCCTGCGGCTTTCTCCACCTGAAACACGGACAGTTCGACTTTCAAAACACTGGCAATACATGTGTTCGCCACTTCTCCTCGTATCGCCGCATCAGTTTCGCGTAGGTCGCCTCGATGTCGGCTCTAGATTCACTCGATTCAACTTTGATGAGATTTCCATTCGGACTACCGTTCTTTCACCATCTTGGCCATATCGTCGAGTTGTTCCACGCCGGCACCCACGCGTCGGACATTGTTCTTGTAGCCGCCCACGGCCCAGAAACCGGGCGCCGCCGTCCAGATGTCTGCCGAGCAGACGGCGCCGGACGAAGACGTCATGCGATGAGATCGACCACTCTCCTGAAACGAATAGCACATTGACAACGTCGCGGATCGTTGATGGTCGAAGGATTGAATGGGGCGCGTGGGGAAATAAGAGCAAGAAGGATAGTTGACCGTTTGCATCGTTCACAATCAACTGGTGAAGGCGATTTTTCAACGGAAACCACCATCGGCGCCATGCCGATCGGTAGGCACAAGGGAACATGAGGGATGGCGAGCATCGATGGATCGTGAGAGTGGCGGGAAATGCAGGGAAGCGAGGTGCGACTGTGCACGATATCAGGAGGTGACCATCGAAATTTACGACTGATTCATAATCAAGATGTCGCGATCGCAACTGCCTCCGAATCGAATAGGTGGTGGAGATGCTGCGATTGCGCCGCGGCGCAATAATAGGGGAAGAAAGGATGCGATCGCCGTCAGGACGCTGTCGTCTCTGTCCCCTTGCTAATTTGACCACACCGCCTTTTCGTCCTCCTCCCCTCTCTTCCTTGCGCACTTTGGCCACCCTCACGTCGACTAATGGCACGTTTTGAAACGGGCGTCGCACGATGGAAGAAAGACGTCGAGTGAAGAAGGCAGAAAAATGAAATCGTCCACTACGTGCCGAATCTAATTCAATCGCGCGTAATTGGTCGATTGGAGACGGAGGAGGAGGAGGAGGAGGGTAGGGAAGGATCGGTTTCCCAAGAGCAGCACATCAACACAGTAGCGAGCGAGTGAGTCATCGCGCGCTCATTCAACATTGGAATGTTTTGTCAGGACGGATGGACAAAACGGTCGAGGCGATCTGTCAGGTCACCGCCATCATCATCCTCGCCACTAACGTGCTATTCTAGTCACCCCCAAAATACGTTTGGAATGTTGCGTACGTCTACGTTCACTTTCACGCTGCGCGTGTGCGTACTTTCGCTTTCTTTTCTTCTTCCTCTCCTTCTGTCTTCCCTCCACATTCTTGGTCTTTCACCAACGCGCCAACAATGCGACGACTGCGCACGACCTTGGCGCGAAGATGGTCGACGACGTCAAAGAGAGAGAACAAGTCGTAGACGAAGCGAGTGAAGAAATAAAGGAGACGCACACACCCTAGGTGGCTCGTTCAGACGAAGCACAAACGTTGTGTAGTTGCACACGCACAAACCGTGCGGACACATTCCGGCGACTGTAAAACGAACGATAGGGACGGGCGCGAGACTTGCTCGTCATAAATGCTTCCCCGAACTCAGAGTCAGTCTTTTCATATGCCTTCTGCCGAGAACCATCTTGCTGCTCGACGTTCGGCACAGTCGGAAAGGGGCAGACGGGATTTGAGTCTCATCAACCTGTCTTTCTCCCCCTTCCCAACGACCGCAACAACAACAACAACAATAACGACCACAACATGCGCAGTGGCCGACCGAGAGAGCATTCGAATGAGGTGAGCACGCACGTCGGAATGCATGCGTCAGTAGGCGGCGCACTATCGTGGAAGGCTCAACGATCCCACCCCACCACCACCACAACAACAATTGCTGTAGCGCATGTTTTCCGCGGGTCGCCCCATTCTTAAGAGTCCTGTAAGCCAGACGATCGCTCTCTTTCCCACACACACACATACGGAAGACTAGTCATTCACCTTGCAGTCGGAGGAGGGGGGGGGCACTGCGCGTGTTTTATCCCGAGATGGTGGGAGCGAGAAGGGGAAGGGAGAGACTGCAAATACTACAGACCGGTCATCCACCTCTCTCTCTCTCTCCCTCCATCCCGCGCACGGACACGCGTACGTCCTTGCTGGCTGGCCGGCCGCCCTCCCCCCGCTCGCCCTCCCGCCCGCCCTGTCCTCCTCCTCTCCCTCCTCGCCCGTGCGCAGAAGGGCGGGAGACGGACAGAGGCGAGCGAGCGAGCCAATCAATCTCACCCCCTCGGCGGCTGTTGGAGACGGACGGACGGACGCGCACTACGACCAGAGGGAAGAGAGGCAGAAGCGGCAGACCGTCTCCCTCTCCGATGCGCGCGCGCGTACGTACACACACACACACAGGAAGACCACCCTTCGTTCGATGCCCTCGCTCTCGCTGGCGTAGGAAAAGAGAGGGGTGAGCGCAGAATGCTCGAACGGCGGACAGTCTCAGAAAGACGTTCTTCGTCCTGTCTCCCTCGAATACGATCGTGCATGGCGAACAAGGGGGCGAGATTGCAAACGATACGACTTGGAGGAATCGGACACGGCGGCGGCGGCGGCGGCGGGGGCGACGCGACACGACTCCGTGACCGACCGCCGCGTGTTGCCGAGAAGCCAGTTTCTCGTCGCGGGTTGCGTGCTCCGGAAGAAAAACGCGACGGACTGACAGGAAAGCCTCACGTAAACGGAGACCGGAATCATGGGAAAGTCGAGAAAGAAGGAAGCGAGTGTGCGTGTGCCAGCTTACGTAGACGTCACCTCTTTGGCTGTTGACATGACGCAGACATCAGAAAGTTGACAACAACGCCGATTCAACACATGCCCGATCGATCGTCTTATGCTCCTCGCCCAAGGAGAGGGCGAGCAACAACAGAGAACGGACGCCGTAATCAAACTCATCTGCCCCGTCCCTCCTGCCAACAGCGCCCGTCTCAGTCAGAGACGCACGCAACGAGGAAGAAGAAGAGTGAAAGCCAGTTGCTGCTGCAAAATCAGCAGCCAAATCTGCGCACGCGCGCGCGGAGAAAAACACGCAAGCACGGACGCGCCCTCCTTGCCTCGTTCTCTTCTCTCCGCCTCCCCCGCCATCTTCCTCTCCAGAAGATGGCCTCGCGTTGCTGCTTCCGCTGCTGCTGCTGAGGTAGAGTCGAAAAAAGATGCACACACACGCGCGCGTATCGGAGGGGCAATAACGTGCGCCGCACCGAATGAGGGCAACGACGACGACGATAAAGCGATAAACGTAACGTGCCCGCTGGCAAGAGGAGCTATGATCATTTTAGCGGCGCTGTGTGTGTACGCGCTCGTTCCTGCGGAAATGTGCAGGAGCCAGCACAATCCAGATTTCCCATCACTCAACGTTCTCTTGCCTATGTCGTCGCATCTTCTCACAAACGTCAGCATCACCATATGCGGGGTGGTACAATTCGGAGGGGATAGGGGGCGATGTAAAGACGTGTAAGTCGGAAGTTGGGCGCAAGAAGCAGCGAGGAACAGTTATGCGACGAGGAGGGGAACGCAGCTAAGCGGATTAACCTTACAGGATGGAATTCGCCTGCGCCTGGCCATGTAGTACTACATCTGGCACTGCCAGGATACGAGGAGGATGAGAGAAAGGAAGAGGGAGAGAAAGACTGCTGTTGCTGCTGCGAGGAAAGATAGCGGCCAGCGAGATAACACAGCGCGGACTGTCCATGTCTCCGGCACTGTGAGAAAGAGAGATTGCCATAGACGGAGGGGGGTGTGCCAAAGGGGGAGATCCCGCTGGGCGATAGAGCGCGTGCAGGCGCGGGGGAAGGGGAAGACAGCTGAGGAAGACGAAGGATGGAACGCTCGGTGCTCGATGCTGCGGGAAGAGTGAGGGTAAAAGACGAATGCGCGCACACGTCTTGTGGTCTCTTCTAGAGAATCTGGGAAAGCGCGCGCGCGCGTGAATGAAGGCAAACCAAGACGGAGAGGCGGCGGGAAAGCATCAAGGGGAGGGGGGAGGACGACGAAGATGCAGGCGAGGAAGGCAAAAGAAAAGACGGAGAGGAGGCGGTAGGAGAGGGAGCGCGTATGTCAAGGGCGTGCGGCTAATTTCTCGTCTTGAGCGCGTGCGCGCACGCTTTGCACTATCCCGACTGTAAAAGCTAAAACCAGGCGACGCGGCGGATATGGGCGAAATACAAATGCCCTTCAACACATCTGCTATGGTGGGGTTTTTGCCGCCAAAGAGCCCGTCGTGTCGTCCATGGCACGCATTGCAATTCGCTCTCTCGAGAAGGAGTGAGGGAGAAAAAGTGAGGTAGCTGGAAGAGGGGAAAGGGCAGAAGGACGGTCCGCTTTACATCTTTCACAATAATCACTAGATAATCTGTGTGGGAGAGGGACGTGCGATCAATCTACAGCGGCTTGTCGTCGCCAACACACACGAATTCCCCTGTCTGGCTCGCATTTCCGCTAATTCGACAGAGACAAGGAATTGGCGGCGGCGGCGGCAAAAGAAGGCGGGTGGATCCGAGCGTGCACACTATGTGCACATCGAGCAGATATGACTTGACGTGGTGACCCGAAAAAGCGGCCGACCGAGAGCGGCGGCGGCGGTGGCGAAAAGCAATGTGATGTACATACGAGTACGCTCTCTCTCGCGTCTCCTGCACGTCTCATGTCGTAGACAGACGCGCGAAGTGCCGTCCGTTTCGATTCGGTGGCTGCGGGGATGCGGTCTAGCGAGCATGAAGAAACGAGAGAAAAACTGCATGGAGAGCGCCAAGAGTCAAGAGGCATAAACGAGCTCCTCTTCCACCTTTCATGGCGACGTCTCACCGTCACGCGCACTTGCATGTGGGTGGCCATCATCGTCTTTCTTCCTGCGCGTCGTCTCGCTTTTTCCCCGCCACGCGCCCTGACCCTGGAGGAAGGAGGGCAGCTGGCTCTCCCTTCCCGTTCCGCAATCTCGCAAGCCGCTTTGCCATGAGACGCCCGACCTGAGGGTAGTCTGTTTTGAGAAGGCGGCGGCCCCTTTCCTTCCTCTCTCTCTTTCTCGCTCTCCGCCGCCCGTCTCAGTTGGCTGCAGAGGGCAGTGCGCACTGTCTTCGTGCGCGCAAGCGAGAGAGAGAGAGTGGGGGGATAAGCACACTCGCAGCGACGACGACGACGGCGGCTGTTCAAGCGCGCCCTCCCTCCGGGGTCTCTCTCTCTCTCTCTCTCGCTGTGTGTGCCCCTCGCCCGCTAGATGTTGACCGACCGGCTAACACGCACGCCCCCTTCCCCAGTCCCGCCACCACCGTCGCCGCCGCCGCTGCGATGGAGGCAGCAGCTCTCGGTGTGGTGGCGGTCCGGCCGGCAGCCAGCCCTGAGGGAGCGACTGTTGGACGACATGTACTGGGGGTGCTGCAGCGGAACCGGGAACACTGAGCACTCGTGTACAAGTTACACGCGAGGAGAGGCGGCGGCGGCGCCAGCGACGATCACTGATCGTCACGTCACGGGTCGGACAGGCAGAAACAACAACAACAACGCTACCACTTGAGCAGAGAACAATGCCGGTGGGCACGCGAACAGATGACTAGGTCACGCGCGCGCGTCTAGTCGTCATGCTGGTACAGATGGCAGGACGACTAACAAGCGACGATCCTGACAAGTGGCACGGGCAAGCCATCGACAGCGATGCGCATGCCCGAGGGCAGGGTCAGAAAAAAAACAACTGCCGGGCATGCCGAGCATGATGAAAACGCTATCCTATGCTGTGTGACCGCCGCTCTTTTTAGCGCCGAATCAATCGTCCGATTGGACGCCGATCGCTGGAATGGCGCCTAAATGCGTATGTGTGTGGGATGGGTGGCGGTCGATCGGTTTCAGCTCGACGATCTATCTCGTCGACGGAAACATGGCGGCACATGGGCCCAATCACGTGACGACGACGGGGGAGGAACGACAGTGCTGACTGCGCAACGTCCCTATTTGCGTTCCCTCCATCTCTCGCCGAAGAAGTGGGAGCGCGCATGCCGTCCCCCGTCGCCTTCTCAAAGCGCCAATTGCGGTCTAAAGACTCGAGAGGTGGCTGTGTGTGGCCGCGCAAACTGCACCAGACTTGGTGCGCATGAGGGCGGCGCCAATGACGGCAATCGACTGTGGTGGGCACACACGGCAAGTCGATGTTGTGGACAATCCACTACAGAGGAATCAAGGCCATCGGCAGCCACGAAGATGGTGAAATCGAACGAGCGAGATTCGACCTTTGCATCGATCGTTCGCTTTAACTTGTGAAGTCTAGATCTTTAACTATCACACAGCAGATCAACTCGACAGTTTCTGGTCGGAAGGTCAGGTCGCTCGTGATTGATCAGTTAGCGACTCGAAAATGGACGAACACGGTCATGGCATTCAATAACTTTGATCGCTCTGTACATAGTACACAATGAGGGAATACGTCATTTTCGCCGTCCGATCATCCATACAAAGGAAATGCAGAGTTCTGGGCGAAAAACACGAGTACAGAGGAGCACGGGTTCGCGCAACAACACATTCCCAATTCTGAAGAGCAAGATCACCTACAGCGTCGCGGTCTGGTGTGTAAAACGCACACGACGCTCGGTCCGCGGATTGCAATTGTTGTCAATCACGATGAACTCTCTCTCTCTCACAGTCACATCTATAGCATGACACCGCCGCCGCCGCGAAAGTCGAGCAGAGGTACAGCACGCCTACATACACACGTCCATTGCAGTTGGACTAATCACAACGGCAATCGGAGCAGCCAAGTTCATGTTGTTGCTAGTAATTCAGTCGCGGAGCGCTCGCGTACAAACACACGGTAAGCGGTGATGGCAGCACGGTAAGTTACACGACGCAGTCCACCCCTCTAACACAATAAGCTTGGCGAAAAAGTGACGGCATGTTCGCTCGCTCTTTCTCTCCAGCGCGGGGGAAGAAGGGGGGGGGTCGGGTCGGGTCTCGAGATTGTAGCAGCGAGCGGACTGTCGGCGAAGGGACCCCGAGTCTCAGCCGCACAGTCTTGGGTGTCTCCATTCTGTCGCTAATTTGCCGACCGGATTGTCCCACCCCCCTCCACTCCCCTTTAGCCATGTCGTCGTTAGACACACCAAGAGAGTCTCTCCCTCCCCCTCGCCGCCACCGCCGCCGCACTACACGACAAGACAACACTCGCTCCGCCTCGCCGCCAGGTCTGTTTGACTAGTGTGTATGTGTGCGTGCGCGCGCCCGTCCACTCTTTTTCCAAGAGCGCACAGTCCTTAGTGGGACGCGCGCGCGCGCACGCGGCCCATTCTTCTTCTTCTTCTTTTTTCTCCCTCACCTTCCAGCGCCCACACAAACAACAAACAGCTCCCAGCATTGGGTTTCGACCGGACGATTGCACCACCACCACCACCACCTGTAGACACATACATGCAAATGGGTGACACGAGAAAGGTGTGAAACAAGAGGGTGCGGGGGAGCGCGAAGTGCGCCCGTCGCTCCGCTCTCCGCTCCGGAGAGCTACAATGCGAAGCGAGAGATCGACGAGAACAGCAGTTACGAAAATCATCGACATTAAGACGAGGCGCCGGCACAAATGTGAGCCGAAGAGTCGTTGCCCGGAGCTGGATTCTGATATGCGCCTTCCAAAACTCGATCATCCACATGTCACACGGAAAGTCGAAGTTGCGGAAAACCACCGCCAAGTTCGTAATCAGGCAGGCACGCGTCCGGTTTTTCCCTCAACCAGACGGAGAGTGACAACGAGAACACGGACAATTCATTCCACATTATTATTAGATGATTGTGGATAGTTTGTGTGAGATTGGCGAAATGTGTCAGCACGAAGAGCTCGAGCTAGGAGTCGAGATAGGAAGTCTCTCTGTGTCATCAAAGCGAGAGAATGCCCACGCACCAGCGCTCCCAGTCATATCGCACAGTCTGACGCTGCAATCTGTCTGCTCCGTTCTCTTTGCTCGCAATTTGCACATGTGTGCTATCGTTCTCATGCTACGCCGTCTGCAAGCACTCTCCGCTCTTGCTTTACACCAGAAGTTCTTTTGCCCCCGAGGGGCGTTCAAAAATTGCTTACGGGATCCATATTTCAGGACCCGTAGCGGGCATCGGATTTAAAGTTTTCAACCAGCAATTACCACGCCATCGGTTTTCACCTCATCGGCCATGGAAATGCCTCTGCGCAAAGCTGACGACTCTCTCCCGCTCAACGGAGAAGGAGGTCGGCAGGGGTGGGCGTGCGCTCGGGGAGAGCTAGATAGCACGCGTGCGGCGGAGACGGAAGGCAGCGCGAGGGCGCTCGGCGGGAAAGGACTGCCGCCACAGCTGACGAGGGGCGAGAGTCTGCAAGACGATAAGACGATGAGCGTCCTACAGACACTAAAAGCTGTCGAAATCATTGATTCCAGAACGGCATCATCCGCTGAATCGTGCCCACAATTCGCCCTGCCAATGTCACTCATTGAAAATAATTTACTGCCGCCTCTTGCGAGAAAGCAATTGACGGCAACAACAGAGACGTCGCGGAATTCACAGCTGCAAAAGCGTTTCTTAATTTCCCCCCGTCGTGTGCCGTTACGACGACAAGGTCCGAGTTCAATATTTCGGCGTCTTGCTCCCGTGTTTGCACGACTTCTGGCAGCACACCCTAAAGAGAACGTCTTGCACCATTGTGAAAAACTGAATAAATATAAAGTTAGACGTGCCCCATCGTCGCTGAAAGACGAATCTTTCGACTATTCAATCTGGCATCGTCGTTTCTACACGATGAAACGGGAGTGAAAAGTCACGGACGCTACGTTGGCGTGCCATTCTTGCAACTTCGCAAGAGAGTCGAGACACGAAACGACGAGGTGAAAACTGGGATTGCATCTTGCACAGCCGTTGGAGAAGACACCGCTCCAAGTGACGACTATCCGTCCAGAGATATCTGGAATTGTAGTTAGTCACCAAAGCAGATCAGCTGCTGTGTGAGGTTTTGAAACGTGCGTGCTTGGGCGTACGGAAAACGTCTCTTCCCTTGTCACCTGTCTGCTTTTATTCCCCATTCTCACGTCGTTTCACAGCTGTGACTATTGTCTGACTTACTCGCATTGGCGTCGTTGTCGTTGTCGTCGTCGTCATCGTCGTTGTTGCTACCGTTCACTGTTGTGCGCTCAATGTGCTTTCCTCCCTCCCCTCTTCACATTGCTTGTGCTTGTTTGCCTCTCTCTCTCTCGCGGGCTCGTTTTCCGCCTCCGCACGCGCCCAGATGTTTTCCCCCCTCTCCTCGTCATGCGCCCTCGCCACCTCACATGCTACGAGCGTTCACATGACGCGTCGACGATGATGACAAAACACGGCTGCGCTGGCCGCTTTCGAAAGACCACACGCCGGGCTGGGAAGGCGAACGTTGAGAAATACCACGACAGAATGATGACGTCGGGTTCGCTCTCTCTACGACGATGCATCCTCCTCTTTTTCGTAGGCGTGGGCGTCGACGAACAGAGGCGGGAGGAGTGATGGGGGAGGGGATGGGGTGACTCACGATTCGGAGATGCATTGCTGCTGATTCAGTTGGGCGTGTACTTAGAATCGCATGAGCAGACGAAATCAGTGGACACCACACCCACGTACTAACTCGTGTGCCGGCAAGAGAAGATGAGCCAATGGTCTGATAGTCGGTCATTTTTACTGGAATGCGATGCAGGGCAAGAAATGCAAGAAATTTCATCACCGAAGCAATGTGTATGTGGAAATTCCGAGATCACTTTTCATTACCAAATGATGTGTAGAGGCGGCGATGTAGGTCGTCTTGGAGATCGAATCGAGCGACCGCAGACTTGTAGAAGTGGCAGAATTACCACAGAATAGCCATGGAATTGCATCCTCGTCACTAGTAGCAGTAGAGTAGTTTTAGTAGTTTTCCGGAAGTGGCTCGCCTTCACTCGTCTCAGTCGAGAAGCATACGGGTATGGCGCACTTCGGCTGCTGTTCCCGTGCTTCGGATTCCCGAAGAGCCGACGGCACAGACAGCCCGAAACGCATACACGTACGTTCTACGACCGAGACGTGGCGCGTGCTTCTTCTCCCTCTCTCTCGCTCTCGCTCTCGCCCCTTCCACTTGTCGTGTTTGGTAGCACAGCGAGTGAGCGCACTAGCAGAAGCACGAGGTAGAGCAGTCTTGTCTGTCTCGGGCGGTGGTGGTAGTGTTGTGTGGGAAAAAACCGGTTTCCCCTATCGTCCTGGGTCGGGTCTGCGCTTCATTTCACTCCCCCCTCCCCCTACCAGACCGACAGACAGACGAGGAAAATAGTCGGCGGCCACGGCGGGGACCACCCAGTAGCGCACGCACGCGCGCTCGCTCGCTCGCTCGCCCGCTCGCATCACGTGTCCCTCGGCAGTAGCAGCTAGCAGAAGCCGTGCAGTGTGGTAGGAGGAGGGAGGGGGAGGGAGAGACGCAGACGAGACGGAAAAACAGGTCGCCTCCTCGCCGAGCAAGCGAACCAAAATAGCCGCTGGCCAGGGAGGGGAGGGCGGCGGCGGCGGCGGCGGAGGAAAACGTAATATCTGAACGGTGGCCACCACGACTGGAGTGCGTACGTTTTGGAGCCTAAATCGAGGAAGGGCGGCAAAGTTCGACGCGGTGCTGTGTAGCTTAAACACTGGGAGAGGGCAAGGCGTATGAAAGGGATAGCCGTGAGAAGAGGAGAGCAAGCGAGCGAGAGGCTTGCCGGTCACACTGAACCTTTGCCCCTAGCAACGCCACTTGGCGAGTGGCCAGAACCCGAGGGTGCGGAGGCGGAAGCGAGTGGGGGATGACGGATGGGATGAGAGAGAGAGAGATCACACTCACTGCAACAAGCGGATCTCACGTTGTGACACGCTCTCACTACGGCGGGGGGAGGGGGCTATGAGCGGAAAGCCCAGGGAGAATGCCCACCGGGTTCGCGGCTTCGAGGGCAGGAAGATGTGTGCGGGCACGGCCGGACGTCGCTGTCAGCAGGAGGCGGGGAGACGTCTAGACTACAGAGCACGAGCGGGAAGTCGACCGCACGCCCGCTCACTCTCCGACAACGATAAATTCAAGCGGCAGGGAGATGGGAAGGTGGCTGGTGTAGCGAAGAAAGAGGGGGAAGGGGCGAGGGAGGGAGGGAGGGAGGGTGGAAGGGAGGAGGGGACTCTCTCTCTCACTGCTGCACTGCTGCTGCTGCTGCTGCGCTGTTGGGCGGGGCAGCCGATCAGCTGATGCTGCTGGCGCGCTGCCAACACCAGCCCGCCGCTGACACGGGGCGGCCGCCGAGCGAGCGCGAGAGAGACTGGGGCAACGAGAGGTTCCAGACGGCGCGACGCTATGGAGGGAGCCGGCGGCCGAGACTCCCCCTCCCTCCCTCTCCCCCCCTCTCCTCTGCCGACGAGGGTGAGTGCACGCTCGACGATTGTTGTCGGGCAGGGACTGCGCCCGTCATATGACCGCCGCCGCCGCCGCCGCCACCGCCGAGCGAGCGAGCGAGCGAGCGAGAGAGAGAGAGAGGGAGGGAGAAAGGAGGAAGCACTGGCGGGCACACGAAGTGTAGACGCGGCGACTAGCGAGCGAGAGGGCAATGAGGGCAGCGGGGGCAGCGAGGAAGATGGACGTGCCGACAACAAAAAGGGAGGGTGCAAGTGCAGCGCACACTGCTACTGCTGCTGCTGCAGCGACGGCAGCACTGATGATCACCGAGATCGAGAGCAGCAATGTTATGTCGACGATGGAGAGACGAATGTTTTATGGGGAGGAAGACGGGGGAGGGGCGGGACGACGAGGAAGGGAGACAGTGGCTCGCATCCAGAACCGACGAGCGATTTAGCAACGCCGTGTCGTTGTCTGGGGAAACGAGACAGACCGCGCCGCACATACGAAATACATAGCTACTCTTCACCTTGAAGAGTACACGAGCACGTGTACACATCCTGAAATCGGCGTGAATCCTCATGCGACTGTCCTCGTCGATAGCACCGAATGACAATAGGGCTGCACTTTATTCACACCGCTTTGGCTTCGTCCGCTCAACATTCCCTCCCTTGTGCAGTCGAGGGAGAGAACGCGAGGAATCCATCCCTCTCGCTCAGCTCGGCTCCTCCGTTGTAGTGTGGTCGACTATCTGGAAACTAGAGTTCTAGAGAAAGCGAGGCTGGAAAAACTCGAACTCCCTCGCTGTCGATCCATTGGTGCTTGACGAAACCGACGGTCGCATGCACTACGTCGTTTGCCACTTGCATCGTCTTGTCGACGGCATGAAGAAGGAATTCGCCGAGATTATGCCAAAACGACTTGGCCGGCCACGCCGCTGGCTCGTGGTCGTCCGTCGTAGGGGCGGCCCGGGCGAAGGCCAGCACGATCACTTCGTCACACACCCGCATTACATGCAGTCTAATTTCAAGAAGATCCACCGACAAAGACGAGCAAGAGCAGGGTCGACCGTGTCCACCGCATCTTTTCTCGACAGAACGAACGACGAATGTGACGGACGGACGACGAGAGGAGAGCGAGAGAAGCCGTGGGCTCGAAGGAGCAGGGGGAGCGACTTCCCAAAACATTCATGTTTCGCGTCGTCTGCGTCTGTCCGTCTGCCTTGTGTGTGTGTGCGTACTGTACGGTGTGCTTTGTACGGTGTGCTTTGTACAAAATCCGTTCCGAAAGCTCGCGTGTGCGTATTGTCGTCTCGTCAGGCCACCTTGCTAAAGTCGCCCCTAAGCATGCGCTGAAAGGTCGATCGGAACTGGCGGTTCGCGAGCGCGTAGGCGAACGGGTTGCCGCTGCTGTTCTGCAGATCGCTCGCCGTCGCTTTTCCGTCAAGTGGCCATCAAAATGCGTTACCAGGTAGCACATGTAGTAGGAGAGAGTGTAGAGCAGATGCGGAATGCAGGCGCCTCGACAAAAGCCGTAGAGGGTCGCCTGAACGTCTCGTTTATTTGCATCACCGAATGGGAGCCTTTTGAGACCATGATGTAGTAGGGCGACCAGAGGACGGCGAACAGTCCCACGATGAAGGTGATCGTCCGGAAAGCCTGCATCTCGAGGTTTCGCATTCATCGTTTCAAACACGACGACGACGACCTTATGCGCACGTCGCTCAGCTCTGGTTTGTTTCCGCTTCTTGCCGAGCAGAGCGATCGGTGCAAAAACGGCCGACATCATGCGGTCACGCGTGTTCGACAGGGCGGACCCTTTCCGGATGCTGAACGTGTTTGTCTCGTATCCTCCACGCTCCTTTAGTCGATCTCACCTCCCCACGTCGGGCACCATCAGTCCGCTGCCGGAGTTCGGCTGTGGCGAAGCGCCGCCTGGTGGCGACAAAAGGTTGCGCTGCTCGCCGCCGATCGTGGGTTTTCGATTCCCTACGGGCTGTTGCCCCTTTTGCTGGTGCTCGTCCGATGATGAGGACCTGAGACGTGGTGCAAATCCTCGAATCAAACGAATCCGTACGAAGACAGTGAGCAGGATCTGGATCTCGGCATTCGCGACATTTTCCTCTTCCTCGTTTCGATATGTTTCGTCGCACGCCGAAAGATTCGCCGAAACCAGGCGCCGGCCGACGGTTGAGACGACGCCAGTACCGGGATGGCAACCTGACATTCGGTCTGCTTTACTTAAAGCCGACGCCCAAACATGCCTGAGACTGGTCGCTGGACGGTCGACTCGGAGTGCGATTGTTGTGTTCGCCGCCATGCGACGCCGTAATTGCCGGCAGTTCCACGTCGTTGGCGGCCAGGTTTGACGACTTCACGGATTTCACGGATCTCACGGATTTCACGGATGCCGTCGTCTTGAGGCCGTTGCCCATCTTCGGGAGCCGGTGCACTTCTGCTTCGTTCTTTGGGTTTCATTCGAATCGACGCTAAGGTTACCGGCACGCTCCATCGTCGGCTGCTTGAACGATGCCCTCTGGTTGCGGATCGATCTTCGCAGTTGAACGATCGATCGCCGAATGGATTGCTCAATTTTTGACCTTCCACTTTTCACTCAAAATTCTTACCTGCTTCCGTGCAACCATCGGAGACGGAGCTCCGAGGGTGGTCGACTGGAAAATTGAACCCTGGCTCGACACCGCCCCAACCGAGTCGCCGAGATTCTGCAATGCATTTGCTTGCATCTTTTGACTCCAAAACCTGAGGCAATTTTAGCAACGTCGTCAAGGACGAGTCGGCCCACCAGTCGGCGATCGAGTCGGAAAAGGCACGTCGCTGAAGATGTGCCAAGTTTTCGTTATGCCACTAAAAGTCTCACTATTGGCGAGTAGATGTCTGCGTTTGTCGTGATTTCCGAAGACGAGGTTCGGCTCTTCTCGCCGTCAAAAATGTCGTCGACCGATGTCACGGACCGCGCAGGCCTGTAGAGTCACATGATGCAATACACGCGTTCTACGCTCGAATTGAACCGTATTTTGCAGAGCCCATCCTTCGAGGACGAGGATGGAATGCGGACGGACGCCCATCGCACACGAGCCTTCGGTCGATGGTCGTCGATCTTCGGGAACTGTGGTGGATTCTGTTGCTGTGGTGTCACTAAAGCCTCGGCAATTCTGGATGACAATCTGTCACGATGCAAACCAGCAGGAGTGGCAGATTCTTCGCGAATCGCAGACAGGGCGGCCTCGTTTCGTTCCAACACGATTTCGTCCTGAACCTGAAGTAGAGTGGACGACGACTCGACGATCTGAAAGTCTTGACGTTTTTCTGCATCTGACCGTGTATGTCTTGCGGCACATTGCATCACCGTCTTTCTTGCAAATAGCTCGCCATAGCCACCGCATAGAACCCAGCGCCCTGATTCTCTCACGACTACTTTGTGCATAGACACTTTGAACGTCTCTTACATCATACGCGCCACGTCACGTTCAATTACGCGCGTCCCTGTTCAATGTTTCGGGGGATTAAGTTGGTCCCCTTCCTCTCACTCTATCTGCCTTTTCTCGTACTCCACACATGCTTTCCGGGCGACTGAAGCACAAGGAAGTCGGAATTTGGATGAGGAGGATCATACGGCTGACTCTCTGCTCCCATGCTTCTATCCTGCACGCATCGCGCTCTTTGTTTTCCTCTGGCAAGGATGCCGTCGGAACAATGGTTCATATGCGCATTGCTTGCACACTTGTATTATGTGTCCAGTCGAGCTTGTTTGCGGATGGCCGGACGCCTTCTGACCAAGCCAAGCGGTGCGGCGCGCTAATGGCACCGAACATTGAACATCAGCATCATCATCGTCGTCGTCGTCGTCGTCATGCATGGCTACTGCACAATGGGACGGTGAATACGGAAAGAGGCAAAGATCAGACGCATGTCCACACTGTGCAACTTTGGTCTCGCCAAGCACGATCTCCGATTGGCTTGCATTATTTGCGCTATATCGGCATTGTTGGCATTATTTGCATTAGTGAACTATTGAATCGTTGATCCCCGACACCTTCCCTGCCCAGAACTGACCGATGTTCCAGCAGAGGAAGCGGCGACAGCCACGTTTAGAGACGTGGACGTCGTGGCGGCTTCCAGAAAGGGCGTCGACGTTCGTGCGTCTCGATTTCCTTCTTCTCCTCCTCCTTGTGCCGCGGTCTCTTCCTCCTTCGCTTTCTGCTGCTCTTCCCGCTTCCGACGCAGTTCCTCGTTCCGCGCAGACTGCAGCATCAGCGAGACGCCGACCTGAAAGCGTTCTCGTCTGCACACGTCGGCTAGTCTGTCGCTTTGCATACATTTCATGCGTCCCTCATTTCATCGGGAATCTGATCCGTAGAGGTCAGTGTTGCTCGGCTTGAGCCGGCTGAGAAATGTCGCGACTCTCTGCTGTGCTCTCTCCACTCGATACTATCGTCTTGTGCGTATAATAAGCCGAGAGGAAGCTTGCAGAAATTCCACTTTCACTCTCTCATTCGGAACAAATCGTCGAACGGTGCGGGGCCCGATCTGTCACCACTGGTGAAGCGTTCTCGTCATCTTCCCCCGCCGCTCATCGTTCTCGCTACTTTCCCATCGCCGCTTGAACTGGTCCCCCAGTGAGCACGAGGAATTATGCACTGCCGCTGCCGTCGTCCATTTTCCGCGCGCGCGCGCACCACCACCACCACCACATACACACTGCTCCATAGGGCATAGGGCGCCCGGGCTTTTGTGGAAGATTTGCTGCCGGCAAAGTGCGTGTCCCTCCTCCCTACCCGAGCAGCATTTCCAGCAGTCTGCAGATATTTTGGACGCGCGCACGCCGCGGCGGCACAACTAGCACACTAGGCCGGGGGAGGCGCGGGGGAAATGCCGAAACGTGCACAGGTTTCGAATCGCGAGCAGTGACGACGAAGGCATCAAAAAGCGAGCGCGCAGTTCCGTGTCCTTCTATGACCTTCGAAGAAGTCGTCATCACTCCGTGAAGAGGGAGAGAGTAAATGTGACTGCAGCAAGCGCTTCACGCATTTATGCATCGGACGGTGCAATTCGTCATGGCGCCATCCACGATGCCACGACGCCGAATTCTGATCTCCGGTTGCTCGTAAGCATAGACAAGGGCCGCTGGGAGACGGACTTCCCGCTCGCTGAATCATCCCAAGGACCCTCAATCTATCTAGCCCCGCAGTAGCAAACCCCAATCAAATGCCCAATAGCTAGCCTTCGACCATCAAGGAAATATGTTCTCTTCGAGGAAAAAGAATACACGATTCGCTGCAAATAGAGCCGTGCGAAAGTCTGTGAGCACTTCCCGTTTGTCGGGCAGCTCTTGTTCGCTCTGCAGACGAGGGCTTCGTGCAATTTCGTTTCCAAACATATCGCTCTCCGAGTTATTATGCACGTGCCAGCCATCTATCGCTCGCATCCCTCGTCCCTTCCCGATGGTCGGAGTCATCTCGCTTAGCGGCAATAGCTGAAATTCTACCTTGCACTAGTGTGGCACGACATGTGCATGTTTGCTCATGCATGCGCGCGTTGCCGCATCATCCGACCGTGGGAATCCCCCAAGTAGGTGCCAGGTACGAGAGGGGCAACGCCCGTCCGCGTCAAAGTCCATGGGGGAGTGACGGCAAAGTAAGTGAACGTCTTTTCCTACCTGGGTGCCGAGCTGTTGGCTCAAGATGAGGGCGATGTGGCGCCGTTCCTTGGCGCGCGCCTTCTTCTCCAGGTTCTTGGCGGCCTGATGGATGCCCTGAAAATCACTGAATTCGGTGCGTTTCAGAGCGCGCCCCCATGTTCGTGCGTGATGTGTACAGCAGCAAACTCAACATGCCTCTTTAAGCGTCGAATGCCTTACGCCAACTTTGCGCGCTGCCTGTTTCATCTTGCTGTCCATCTTGCTGTTCATCTTGCTGTTCACCGTGTTGTTCACCTTGTTGTTCACCTTGTTGTTTCAGCCCTCCTCTTGAGACGTCACACACGCAGAACGACGTTCACCCCCGCCCCCATCTATTTGCTTTGGCTCCTTTCGCAGATTGATCGTTGTCAGTCAGCTCGTCGCGGGCTCTCCTCTAGCCACTCTCTCGGTCTTGCTGCTGCTCTCGCGTCCTTCGCGCTCAACTTCCGACGACGATGACTGCTTCTTCTTCTTCTTCTTCTCTCGGTCGTCGGACGGGAGAAGACGAAAGTGGAGACGCCGTCTGCCCCTTGGACAGGAAGTCCCCCCTCGCTCTCTGTCTTTGCCCGTGTCCGCGTGTCTCTCGTCTCTCCTCCTCCCCCTCCTCTCGAAATCAGGTTGAGTGACTCGCTCCCAGGGCCGCCCACTCTCCTCCTCCCCATCATCAGGCCGGCCATTCAGGAGGAGCCACCTCTTTTCTCCTCCGCCTGCTGGTGGTGACGCAAAGACGAGGAGGGCGACTACATATCGCCCCGAGGTCAGGCAGGGCTCAGGGTCAGCTAGAAATGAGGCGCACTTGTTTCGAAGTGCGCGAGCGGACGACAAAACAGCGAGCGGAAGCGATGACGACACAGAAACAGCACAACAACATATGATCTATGGGAAGAGAGGAAGAGTTGAATGGCGATAGAGAGAAAGACGGAGCGTAAGATGGCACTCATTAGACGACAGACTCGCTCATAACTAAAGCCAAAGGCTCAATAAGGAATTTGAACTTTGAGAGAGCTACATCGTTGGGCGAGAAAATTCAGCCGCCCATAATGATGATGATGCTGATCGACACGCTCTAGACCGTCGCACTACTCCCTCTCCCTACTCGCCAGAAATGAATCGAGAGGGCATGCCTACCTTGTAGAGAATCAGCATCGCCACGAGCGTCGTCCAGTAGTAGCTCACGTACATCCCCATATTGACGTAGGGGTTCGTGAGAAACGGCGCCGAGCACTGACCCCCCGATGTGGTTCTTAAAACGGAGTGCCCGTTTTGCGCCGTGCACAAGTGCGACCGAAAAACCCACCCCTCGTCTTCACCACTGAGCGCCGACCATCCGTAGATCATGATGCCGAAAACGGCGGCTGGTATCACCCACGACAGCACTATGGCGATCTCGGTCTGCATTTCACACGCATATGTACACTCCGTCATATTCGGACGGCCGAGAAATGCTCACCTTCGCGATGCTCTGCCACTTCAGGTACTTGGCCGTGTGACAAACACTAAAATTCACCAGAATGTACGTCGAAACTCGTTGATATTCGCCACCTCAAATATCGGTCGGCCGTTATGAGCAAGACCGTCAGGATCGAGACCAAGCAAAGGGTGTAGTCGAGGAAGAGCCACGTCTCGCAAGCGACCGTTCCCAGTGGCCATCGATCGCCTGCAGATCGCCAGTCATCGTGTAAAATGCGGCCCGACGAAGCGGTAGAATACCATTGAGAAAGTAGACCGTGAACAGTGGGAATCCCTCGATGCCAATGATCAGGTCGGAGAGGGCCAACGAAACGATGTACCGGTTGTTGACCTTGAGGTTTTCAATCTGTGAAACGCAGCGCCGACCGACCGACCTGTTTGCTAATGTTGCGCTCAATCTTGTACGCCATAATGACCATCGCGTTGCCAATGATCGTCTCCAGACTGAGCACCGTGACGACGAGCCAGACGATTATCTGGAACGCGGGGCTTTGCACATATTTCCGTTCCCTTTTCTCTCTCTGCAGCCCGTACAACTTCTCTGTGCTTTGCTTCGTCTGCCGCCAACCTATCGCGTTTCCTTCCATGCACGGAAATGATGTCATTTGTCTCGTCCGAGATTCTTCCCCCCTGACCCGGCAACGACAACAACAAATCGTCGTCCAACCAACCCAGTAGCAATTCTTTTTCGCCGTCGCCGCAGGAGGAGGAGGAGGAAGCGGTTGTTTTCGCCCCGGCCACCCAAGTGATACAGCCAAATGTCTTGGTGCCGCCGCCGCCAGTCCTCGGGGACCGGGCGCGGTTTCTTCACGGACCATTGGGCAGGACCCGGCTCGCACACGAAAATACACATGCCTCTAACGCTTTTCCAGCAGCATCTTTCGTCATTAGACTGCTTCAGTGCAGCCGCGTTGTGAGACTGGGAATAGTGAATTTGCATATTTGTATGTGTGCCGCACTGCAGTCTTTCATCGCGCTCGACTCGACGCCGCCTCTAATCGGCGGCGCATGCGACGAACCAGACAGACGCGTCGTTCCCGTCTCCGGCCCAGTGCCGCGCAGATTTTTCACACACTTCACGCTTGCTTGTGCGGAGTGAAAGAGATGAACTTCCCCTCGCATGGCCAGTCATACATATGTGGTTCGCATGTTAGTGTGGCGGTGCAAATGCCACCTCGCTCGCGCCCAAATTGTGGACTTTACGAACCTATGTCCGCTGCTACTGCTGCCGCCGCCAGCGAGAACATCATGACGTGCTCCTCTCCCTCCAGTACGTGTCAGAGATCCTCCTCTCTAGTGACTTTACTCTCCCTCCCACCACCCCTCCCTTCGCTCCCGGTCGGCCCGTTTCGAGTGTCGCGCGCGCGCACGCAGGGCAGACGAAGAGCGCGCATACACGGGCCGACGGGAGAAGGATTGGATTTACTCGCGGCCGCTCTCTCTTCTCTGCCAGTCTCTCTCTCCCCCTTTGCAGACGCATCAGCCCGCCACCCGACTGCTTGCTGCTCCTAGACTCTCTTGCCTTCTGGGCCGGCGCCAAAAGCGGCTGCCACCCCCTCGGCGTGGCAGCCATAATTTCCTCTTCCTCCTCCTCCTCCTCCCTCTTCCTTCACACTCTTGAAGGCCAGCAGATGCTGGGAGGAATCTTTCCCTCTGTCGAGTCTGCTTCCGGAAATGGGCATTATGCACGAGAGGGAACCCTCCTTCTTCTTTCCCTGGTTCCTCCTCTTGCACATCAAGTCGGGGTTGACCGAGCGCCGCATTCCGTCTTCTCCCTCTCATCATTTTGGCTGAGAATAGCCGCAAGAAGCACGGCGCGCACGCATAGATACATTCACAGTGTAAATGGCCCGTCAAACCGTGATGGATTTACGCCATTCTTTTCCGATATAGCCTCCGTTCAACTGGCTTACAAACAGCAGACTGCAAACACCAATCACCCACTCCTACTCCTCCTCCACACATGGACTTCCCTCAAATGCCCGTCAGCCCCTACCCCCAGACTAACCTGGACGGCGACCGGATACGGCGAGTGCCAGCTGTCATCCGCCTCCAGGCCCGGAAGCGACGTGAACGGGCTGTCGTCCGATGCGTTCGTCGAGTCGCCGACGGCGGCGGCGTCCATCTCGGAGCGGAGAAGTGGTGGAAGCAACGAGCATGCGAGTGTCCTTGTCGCACGGGCGCACGCGCGCGCGCGGAAAGAGCCCCGCCTCCTGTGCGTGCGGCCGAACTGGACCTTTGCTTCGCCGTGGGCGAAAGGCGAGCGGGAGTCTCGGGGGAGAGAGAGGGTGAAAAAAGTCATAAAGCCACAAATCAGAGGCGCGGCGGCTGCACTAGCACAAGTGTGTGTTTGTGTGGGACAGAAGACGGAGAAGAAAGAAGAAGAGGGGGGGGGGGAAGAGACGGAACTAGGGGAAAGGACATCAAACAGAGGCGAGTTCGCAATCGTTCATCACCGCGATTGCGCACAAAGACAGACGCACACAACTGGGGTTTCGCCTGCGCTTTACACGCGTACTGTTTACAGCCTAAAGTGTAAAAACAGTCCCAACAACAGCCGTTTTCGTGCCAAATCTGCCCAAACTCTGTACTTGCAATAACTAATCACGCTTTCGATGGGGGTTTGTGTTGTTGGGGGTAAGCTTTAGGGGAAAATTTATGGCATTTTGTTATTTGGTTAGCCCGAAGCCTCTACTGCGACTGTCTGACAAGCTCTCCTACAAATCGTTTATCTCGTTTCGGCATTTTGAAGGCATCTTCCGGGTTCTACATTTCCATGACAACTGCCACTGCTAGACGGCATCGCATTCCTCTTCAATAGTTCACGACCACATCGAAAATGCTGTGTCTGATGCTGAATAAACGTGGCGTGAGGCGAAAATTCTTCTTATAAAGTATACACTTTTGTAGGCAGAGCAAGCTACGACAACACGTCCGCATAGGGCTACGCTATTTCGGAACGGTGAAAACTCGTTGGATTCAATCCCTTGTGATAGCATACGTTTCATCTGAATCAGAATTTGAAACGCATCATTTGCATCCAAAATACAGCACAATGGTTGACTTGATTAACGAATGCAAAAACTTCGATTCCGAAATAACGCAACCCTACGCCGGCTCTACTGGCACAATAAGATTTTACAATGGTGGTGGGCGACAATGAATCAGGTTTTCAAGGTGATCCCCCTCCTTCGATTAATTCTTCCGAAAGCGTACTTCAGAACTCCTCGTTCTATGCAGCTTTCACGCATTTCATTCCCCATACATTGATCGACTGTGATTATTTGCGCGTTCGATCGTTCACACCTTATGGAATTGTCATCTCTCACACGCCCGTCTGTACGAATCGGTACGACCCCAAGCGGCAATTCTGTTTGTGACAAACGAAAATTTATTTTCTCGCCGTTCCGCTACTCGTAGAAGTTGTGGGTCTGGGAGCTAAGGTTAATAGTCGACGCAGATGGCGCGCGCAACCCATAACCGCGACCACGAGGAGCCGGCATGGGATTGCAGGCCGGATAAGGATACTCTAGCAGCGACGGCGGCTGCTGCTGATGAGGATAGCGATTTTGGCGAGTCAGAGCTGGATTTTGTTGCGCCCCAGGTGTGGCAGGAGATGCAGTGCCGCCGACCGTCTGCAGCAAAGTGAACTCTTTTATTGCAAGTCAAGTTAGAACATACCGAATTGTTCTCTTGGGTCTGTTTCTTTTTCCGCATAGGGCGTCTCTTCGCAACAACATCATTCGTTGTCACCATCGGCAATATTGGTACGCCGGTTCGCTCCAAAGGCGTGTCTTTGAAGAGGCCGCTCTCAGTCTGGAGTACGGCGCTTCGAGCCTTCCATATTCCGACGTGACTCGGGTTTGCGACGACGTCTTTTTCTTGTTCGATAGCCACCACGAGCCAGAGTGATGATGTCGGATCGCCGAGATCAGTCTGAACAGAGCCATTCGTGCAAGTGAAACAAACGATCGATTTACGGGCCACGTGCCGTCAAGGAGTGCCGTTCGCGGGATGTATACCTTCGTCGACTTGTTTCCAACTTCGTGACCGATCGCGGCATGCGCAATAAAACTTGTCACTTGCACCAAAAGGCTGCGACGGACGGGCGTCCGGAGGTAGCGAACACTCGTCGCCTGAAGTGTGTTCGCCGCGAACTCGACCCTGACCACATCGTCGGTGGTGTAGATCTTGTCCACCTCCCAGACCGAACGTGGTACCGTCACTTTCTTCGCACCCTTCACGTCCACAACGAAGTGTGAAGAAGAATTGATGTAGATGACGCGACCGACATCTGCTAGAGTGAGCGCTTTTTGTTTCATCGATTAGCATGCCGCTCTCAATCTCGACGACGACGGCGGCTGGCGCTGGCTTCGGCTGCACCGGCTTCGACTGCACTGATTTCGACGACGCCGGCTTCGACGGCGCCTGCTTTGATGGCGCCGGCGACCCAGACGCTGGAAAATGAACGGGCACGGCTACGCTTTCCTGCAAACTCCTTGGTATAGAAAACGGAAAAAGAGGACCTGGTGAGTGGAGGAGGATTCAGCAAGCAGTCGAGTGGCCGTTTTGCGCACCTTTTCCTTGAGGATGTTCCGATCGGTCGCAACAGATTCGACTCGCCAAATGGACGGCGACGGCCTGAGCAGATCCCACTTTCCACAGCCCGTACAGCCTTTCAGGTTCAGCAATGCCAGAGGGTGCAGCGTGGCGAGCAGCCAGCGATCGCGATTCGATTCCTGTAGTCAGACTATCTTAACTCGAGTTTCCCATGCAACTCACAACTGCCCTTCCGTCGACGTCCTTGATCGCAAACCGACAGTACTGGTTGTTCTGCATATCTTTTTCAGCTGGGTTCAGTGGAGGCTCCACGTTCCCATTCAGATTGACATTGACTTTTGCGAACTCCATGTTGTCGCTGTAGACAGAATAGAATGTTCCATGGATTCGGTACACGCGTGGGCGGTCAAGCAAAGTTATCGACTGAATCTGCTTGTCAGAAGCCACTGTCACGATCACGACATCGTCCTCGCGGAAATCCTGTTTGAAGTTTTCCATGTCCGCAGAATTCGCGAACAAACTCACGACATTCTGAGGCCACACATCGTAGAGCGCATAGACAAAGTCGACCGGATCCGATCCTCCGTTGAGGATGGCGATCTCCTATATGTGATTTCTCAAGGTGCATGAATTGCTAGGGGTAAATACGAGTCGCTCGTTCTCGATCACGTCGCTGACGTAGCCGTACTGCGTGGTCGTTGTGCAGCCGCTGTTGGTGGCTGTACTGCCGCTGTTGGTGTTGCCCATCATCGTCGGAAATCGGCTCGAGTCCAGTCCGTACGAGATAGGCAAGCCTGAAGCAGAGTCGAGGCTTGATGAAAAGAGATTAGTCAGGGAGCGCGCGCGTATGTCTATACGCAATCTTGCACTCCTTCCTGAGAGTCAAGCCAGTCCTGTTCGGACGAGCCGGGGATGAGCTGTTGGTACAGAACGAAGAGAGAGTGGTGACATGCATATTGCTGGACGCCACGCAGAGGAGCTGCGATAAGAGACGACTAGCAGAGGCGAGGAAAAACGGCGATCATGACGGGATGAATCAGCAAGATAGCAGTGCGTTCGTCTCACTGAGCAATCATGAATGCGAGCCCCTCCCCCCCCAACTTCGTGGTGATCGATCGTCGTCGAGCTCTGCTCTTGCGGCCATCTCACGGGGCACCGGTCGAACGTGCAACCCCGGCTGCCGCTGTTGCGGGTGCCGCTGTTGCATTTGCTGCTGCTGTTGATGATGATACTGTTGTTGTTGCTGTTGTAACAGTTCTCCGCCGTTCACCTTTGCAGCAGCGACATCGTCATGCCTTGCTTGGAAAGGTGCTCGGTTAGTGGGACCTGGGCGCTGGTTCGTTCGCTGCTGCTGGAGTTGTGATTGCAATACGCATTTTTCGTTGCCGCCGTTGCTAGGCCACGATTCTGGTATCACAGGAGGCAACGTCGCAGGACACTGCGGCTATTGATAAGCATGGTAATTTTGGTGAGTCGGAGCTGGATTTTGTTGCACCCCAGGTGTGGCAGGAGATGCAGTGCCGCCGACCGTCTGCAGCAAAGTGAACTCTTTTATTGCAAGTCAAGTTAGAACATACCGAATTACTCTCTTGAATCTTATTCTTTTTCCGCGCAACGGGCACCGCACCGAGGGGGGACGGATTTACCGACAAGGCAGAGGACGTGACCGCAATCAATCACCACGACGAGAGAGCAGCGCAACTCCTTTACTCGAACCGACGAGACCACACACAAGCACCAGAGCGCGTAGGGGGAGCCGAGGACCGGAGGATGTGTGGAGGGAACAACAGTGCAAAGGGCGGGTTCATGTGCTGTTGTTGCAACTACACGTCGCTCCACGACAACTTTCGCTTTCGCGACACGCTGGCTCGTTCCAAAGGCGTGTCCTTGAATAGGTCACTCTCAGTCTGGAGTACGGCGCTTCGAGCCCTCCATGTTCCGACGTGACTCGGGCTTGCGGCGACGTCCTTTTCTTGTTCGATAGCCACCACGAGCCAGGGTGATGATGTCGGATCGCCGAGATCAGTCTGAACAGAGCCATTCGTGCAAGTGAAACAAGCGATCGATTTACGGGCCACGCGCCGCCAAGGAGTGCCGTTCGTGGGATGTATACCCTCGTCGACTTGTTTCCAACCTCGTGACCGGTCGCAAAGCCCGTGTTAATTCTCTCCACTTGTACCAAAAGGCTGCGACGGACGGGCGTCCGGAGGTAGCGAACACTCGTCGCCCGATGTGTATTCGCCGCGAACTCGACCTTGACCACATCATCGGTGGTATAGATCTTGTCCACCTCCCAGACCGAGTGTGGTACCGTCACCTTCTTCGCACCCTTCACGTCCACGACGAAGTGTGAAGAAGCATTGATGTAGATTACGCGACCGACATCTGCTAGAGTGAGCGCTTTTTGTTTCATCGATTAGCATGCCGCTTTCAATGTTGACGACGGCGGCGGCTGGTGCTGGCCTCATCGGCACCGGCTTCGGCGGTGTTGTCGAAACCGGCGCCGGCAACCCAGACATTGGAAGATGAACGGGCACGACTGCGTTTTCCTAAAACTCATTTTGGTGTAGAGAAAACAGAATAAGGGGACCTGGTGGGTGGAGGAGGATTCAGCAAGCAGTCGAGTGGCCGTTTTGCGCGCCTTCTCTTTGAGGATACTCCGATCGGTCGCAACAGATTCGACTCGCCAAATGGACGGCGACGGCCTGAGCAGATTCCACTTTCCACAGCCCGTACAACCTTTCAGATTCAGCAAAGCTAGAGGATGTAGCGTGGCGAGCAGCCAGCGATCGCGATTCGATTCCTGTAGTCAGACTATCTTAACTCAAGTTTCTCATGCAACTCACAACTGCCCTTCCGTCGACGTCCTTAATCGCAAACCGACAGTACTGGTTGTTCTGCATATCCTTTTCAGCTGGGTTCAGTGGAGGCTCCACGTCCCCATTCAGGTTGACATTGACTTTTGCGAACTCCATGTTGTCGCTGTAGACAGAATAGAATGTTCCATGGATTCGGTACACGCGTGGGCGGCTAAGCAAAGTTATCGACTGCACCCGCTTGTCAAAAGTCACTGTCACGATCACGACATCGTCTTCACGAAAATCCTATTTGAAGTGTGCTATGTTCGCAGAATTCGCGAACAAACTCACGATATGCGAAGGCCACACATCATAGAGCGCATAGACATAGTCGGTCGGTTCCGGTCCTCCGTTGAGGATGGCGATCTCCTATATGTGATTTCTCAAGGCGCATGAATTGCTAGGGGTAAATACGAGTCGCTCGTTCTCGATCACGTCGCTGACGTAACCGTACTGCGTGGTCGTTGTGCAGCCGTTGTCGGTGTTGTTAAACATCGCCGGGAATCGGTCTTCTCTAATCAGCTCAAGAAGAGGCTAATCAGAGAAAGAGAGCGCGCGTGTATGCCTATACGCAGCCCGGCACTCTTTCCTGAGGGTCAAGCCAGTCCTGTTCGGACGAGCCGGGGATGAGTTGTTGATACGGGACGAAGAGAGTGGTAACATGCATATTGTTGGACGCCACGCAGAGGAGCTGCGATAAGAGACGACTAGCAGAGGAGAGGAAAAAACGGCGACTATGACGGGGTGAATCAGCAAGATAGCAGCGCGTTCGTCTCACTGAGCAATCGTGAATGCAAGTGCCCCCCACGACTTGGTGGTGATCGATCGCCGTCGAGTGCAGCGATGCCGGACGCAACGTCACAGTTGGAGCGCCCAGTTTCGCGCCACTTCAAACTCCTGCACATTAAATGACCTCCTACCACACTGAGACCACTTCGGGATCCATTTTCGCTTCACAACTTAAAATTGGGCTACAATTTTATTGCCCAACTGTAACATCGTGCTCACTGTCAGCTGTCAACTACGACAACAATAGTCTTCCCCTACTGACCGTGTGTAAGACATGAGTGACTGGCAAAGACTCTGTTTGGCTTTTCATTTCTGTTTATGATTGCTCTTTGACTTTGCGTCTCCCCAAATACGTATCTACTGTGTTATCGTGAAACCACAGGCGGTATTTCCTACTCGCAGAAATTGTCCTGCGGGTGCCATGTTACACGTGGTCGGCTTTTGGAGCGAACTTGCGCGGTTCTATTTGGTCGGTCATCGTCGAGCTCTGCTCTTGCGGCCATCTCACGGGGCACCGGTCGGCTGGGCCGCCCCGGTTGCTGGTGCTGCTGCTGTTGTTGCATTTGCGACGGCCAATATTCGTGTCGCTGCTGTCGATAATGCTGTTGATGATGCATCTGGGCGATCGTCGTCGTCGGAGAGGTGTTCGAAACGTGCAGTTCCGAAAATGCCGAGGTCATGCGGTTTCGCAATGAGGCTTGGACGGGAGGGCGATGCTGAACCTGTTCGCGGTACTGCTGCTGCTGTGACAGTCCTCTGTCATCCATCATTGCAGTGGGGACACCGTCATGCCTTCTTCGGAAATATACTCGGCTAGTGGGACCTGAGCGCTGATTCGTTCGCTGCTGTTGAGATTGTTATTGCAACACACTGCTCTCGCTGTCGTCATCGGCAAGCGGCAGTTTTGATTTCAGACGAGGCAGCGCCACAGGATACTGCGGCTGTTGATACGCATGGTAATTTTGGTGAGTCGGAGCTGGAATTTGTTGCGCCTCAGGTGTGGCAGCAAGAGGCGTGGTGCCGTTGGTCGTCTGCAGCAAGATGGACGTTCTTTCATTGCGAGTCTAATTAGAACATACCAAATTTTTGCTTTCTTGAATTTTATCCTGCTGCTGTGTAGCGTGTTTTGTCGCGATGACACCATTCGCTGCCACCATCGTCGTTATTGGCACGGTCCGCTCCAAGGGTGCGTCCTTGAAGCAATCGCTCTGAGTCAGGGGTACAGCGCTTCGAGCCTTCCATATTCCGACGTGACTCGGATTTGCGGTGACGTCTTTTTCCTGCGAGATGGCCACCACGAGCCAGGGTGTTGATGTCGCGTCGCCGAGATCAGTCTGAACAGGATCATTCGTGCGAGTGAAACAAACGATCGATTTACGGGCCACGTGCCGTCAAGGAGTGCCGTTCGCGGGATGTATACCTTCGTCGACTTGTTTCCAACTTCGTGACCGATCGCGGCATGCGCAATAAAACTTGTCACTTGCACCAAAAGGCTGCGACGGACGGGCGTCCGGAGATAGCGAACGCTCGTCGCCTGATGTGTGTTCGTCGCGAACTCGACCTTGACCACATCGTCGGTGGTATAGATCTTGTTCAACTGCCAGACCGAACGTGGTACCGTCACCTTCTTCGCACCCTTCACGTCCACGACGAAGTGTGAAAAATCGATGCGGATGACGCGACCGACATCTGTTGGAACGAGTGTTTTTTGCTTTCATTGATCAGTATGCCGCTCTCAATCTCGACGACGACGGTGGCTGGTGTTGACTTCAACGGTGCCGGCAACCCAGACGCTGGAAAATGAACGGGCACGGCTGCGCTTTCCTGCAAACTCCTTGGTATAGAAAACGGAATGGGAAAACCTGGCGAATGGAGGACTCGACAAGCAGTCGAGTGGCCGTTTTGCGCGCCTTTTCCTCGAGGATATTCCGATCGGTCGCAACAGATTCGACTCGCCAAATGGACAGCGACGGCCTGAGCAGATCCCACTTTCCACAGTCCGTACAGCCTTTCAGGTTCAGCAAAGCTAGAGGATGCAGCGTGGCGAGCAGCCAGCGATCGCGATTCGATTCCTGTAGTTGGACTATCGTAACTCAAGTTTCACATGCAACTCACAACTGCCCTTCCGTCGACGTCCTTAATCGCAAACCGACAGTACTGGTTGTTCTGCATATCCTTTTCAGCTTGAACTAGCGGAGGCTCAACGTCCTCATTCAAGTTGACGTTGACGTTTGCAAATTTTATGTTGTCGCTGTAGACAGAATAGAATGTTCCATGGATTCGGTAGACGCGTGGGCGGTCAAGTAAAGCTATCGACTGGACTTGCTTTTCGGAAGTCACTGTCACGATCACGACATCGTCCTCGCGGAAATCCTGTTTGAAGTTTGCCATGTCCACAGGATTCGCGAACAAACTCACGACATTCTGAGGCCACACATCGTAGAGCGCATAGACATAGTCGGTCGGATCCGGTCCTCCGTTGAGGATGGCGATCTCCTATATATGATTTCTCACGGTGCATGAATCTCTAGAAGAAAATACAAGTCGCTTGTTCTCGATCACGTCGCTGACGTAGCCGTACTGCGTGGTGGCTGTGCAGTCGTTGTCGGTGTTGCCAATCATCACTAGAAATCGGTTCTTCTCTAATCGGTTCGAGAAGAGACTAGTCAGAGAAAGAGAGCGCGCATGTATGTCTATACGCAGCCCGGCACTCTTTCCGGAGCATCCGGTCACCACTGTTCAAATGGGGTAGAGACGCCGAGATGAGTTGGTGCGGGACAAGGGGAGAACGGCAACACAGACATTGTTGGACGCCACGCAGAGGTGATAAGAGAAGACTAGCGGAGAAGAAGAAGGCGGCAACTATGACGGGGTGAATCAGCGAAATGGCAGCGCGCTCACCTCATTGAACGCTCAGCACGAAAATATAACCCATCAACAAGTCATCGTCATTTTTCGTTTCCAGGCCGACGTGTAAAATGCATATCGACGCAATTTCTCGGTGCCAGCTCGATTTTTCGAGCGCGAAGAACGATGCCTCGCGTGCGTAACACTGGTAATAAAGTGAAAACGACGACCCGATAAAATGCATCGAGACTCGACTTCCGGAACCAGTCCTTCAGATAGTGCGGCGGATCAAAGGCATGGCAATCCGCGGCGACCTCACATTCGTCATTCGTCAACTAGTGTTGTTTCCTCTGCACCGGTGTGCTGCTGTTTGTCGTACAGGAAATTGCAGACTTTTTGGCTTCTCTCTTCGTCGTCGCTTTCCAACCCCACAGATCTCGACAGCGCCGTCGAGCAACGGCTCTCACCGGAGGCAGAAACACCAGTAAGACGGTGGCATTCGCCACTCCGACCCACGAGAAGAGCAGATGCCCGACAACGATCACATGTGGAGCCTAAAGACATATTTCCAGGAGAACAATTTAGCCACTTGGATGCCGAAGACCGCAATTCCGACAATCGTGAGGCCAGGTAGAGAGCAGAAACAGAGCGGAGCTATCGTCTGCATTACTCTTGCAATTAGGTACACTAGAGTTGCGTTATTTTGGAATCGGGGATTTGTGCCCAAGAAGCTGAGAGCCAATTCGGAAATAATGCAACCCTATTAATACCGCAAAGTCGGCACAAACCTGTGCTACCAGCGTCCGTTTTAGCTGAACCTGAAGTCGGTGTGTCTTCGTTGAAATCGATTTTTTGTTAGTATCCATGGTAGCGTAGAGAAATCGTGCACACGCGATCGCCACGAAATAATGCACAAACAGTGGAATTAACGCTGCTCCGATGATTTCAATAAAGGAGCGTGAGACCTGAAGGGTTTGTTTTCTTTCTTTTGACAGCGGCAAACTATTTCCGTCGCGAGAATCGCCCTTGAGCAGGACAACCTTCCAAAGGGTTCCGCTCGAATCGACTCCAATTTTCGGCAGAGCTCCGCTTTTGGCATGCATCTTAGCGAAAGGAATATCATCAGTGGAATAGATCCCAGGATGACTGCTGAGATCAACAGCATCTTGAAGGATTCCGTAATGTCTCGACGACTGAAGTACTCCCTTCATTAGAAATCTAATATACCATTACGCACAGTTTCATCCGAATCGCTCTGTAGACATAGGTAGTCGGCAAATAGATCGTACTTAAGAAGATCAACCAAATCGAAATTACTGCTAGTGAATTTCCCACACGTATATCCATGAATCGCGTCACTCCTAGGGGTCTGATGACGAAGACGCCCTTGGCGATGGTCCAGGTCTACTCTTTGTTTTTCTGCTACAAAAACAGACATACCGGTTCGACTAGCGCCAGCCCCGCCGCCTCCATGACATCAATCGCCGAATTAAGGTAGAAAAATAGTCGGTACGGCGCAAAGTAGCTCGAGTTGTAGTTGTGCAGTGCATCGATCAATGACGCATTAAAAATCAGGCAGAACAATGCGGCCATCCATGCGTTTGCATGCAGGATTGCAAGCACGCCGATCATTTCTTCCACCGAACTTTCGAGTCTGCGCAGTCAATGATGCAGTCAGCCAAGAAGGGCATGTGCGTTAGAAGAGATGAGAGAAGAAGCGCTCATTTGCTTGTTTTCCCCACTCGACATTATCTCACTACAATCGCTGTCTGACGACGAGAACCTCACGTGCGTCCTCATTCGTTCCGGTAGCCACAGAGGTCACATGTACTTTGTGTGTGTGGAATCAAGATGTTGACTTTGAAGGTGTAAGAAGCATAATCTGAGCGGCTTTCAAATAGTGAACTCCACGCAAGCTCACTTCATCCGGACTGAGCTGCCGTGGTCCACGAGCCGGCGTGAATCGAACCTCGTTACATGTCTGGCGGCGAGGCAACTGCAGCACAAAGAATGTATGCAAATGTAGCTGCCGCTGGTGCTCTACGTCTGCATTTCCGCATATCGTCGTACCAACTGTTTGGGGAGCAATTTCACTCAAACTGTAGACCCCTAATGGAAATAGAACAACGATACGCAATCCACAACGAAGCGTCACAACGATTCATTGAGCTGCAGGCACCTGCCTCGTAAAGTGAAATGTGGTAAGTCACGTTTGCATCACCCCGACTAAGTCCTCTTGCCGATATCACACTGCGTTCCCGTTCGCTTGATCCGCCGCGCGTTTCGTCAGGACTTGGAGCAATTTCTGGCGACCATCCTCGGAGAGCGACTTCCAGTCGGTCCTCTTGAACACCTCCTCCAACGGCTCGCCCTCATACTTGCTCTCGATTTTCGACAAGCAAAAGTCCTGCAATTTCACCAATGATAAGTATGCGGCGGCCAAACTCCCACCTTCAAGTCGTCATAGTCGAAGATACAGGCCATCCTGGTCAGCTCAGTCAGGTCGTAGAGTTGCCAGTTGTCCAGAAGCCAACGTTCGCATTCCGCGGAGACCAGCAGAAACTCGTAGGCCTTCGCGACGAAAGCAATCTTCTTGAGCGTCTCCCCTGAGAGATGTTATCAATCTTATTTTTTTTCAAAAAGCGTTACCGTCCCGAATCGGCTCTCTGGTCGGGTAGATTACTCGCAACAACTCGACAAATCCAACGAGATCGGCTTTCGGGAGCGGATACTGCAAATTGTTCAGCGTACGCTCCACAGATCGCGTGACAACCTCGTTATTCTTCGACGGATTCGAGAAGATGTTCGCAAGGCGCTCTGAGTGGAGACTGAGAAGCTGAGAGGGTTCACATTCACCATTTAATAGGGGAAATGAGAAGGCTACATCTTTCGATACGTACAGCCGATCCATGCTCGGACCAACAAGCAAGATAGCACTGTAAAGTCCGCCAAACTCGGTGGGCGACTGGAATTTGAGCGGCGCGGGCAATCTAAAATGCATTCTACAATGCCAGATCACAAGAAACCTCGTTCCGCTGGCAGTCTGCACAACCAGTGTCACCTCCAGATGCGTTTCGTCGTCCGGAATCGATCCGATTTTGACATCTTTCGACCGTCGACTGGTAGGCGTGAATCGATGCGAGAACTAACAGTTCGTTTGTAAGACAATATTATGATGGCCTAGTAACGTGAATGGCATCAAGACTGCCCGCAAAATCCACGTCTCCTTCGATTTGGACGTCGAAATCCGCCGAGTCGCAATGACAGGAGAGCTGGAAGTTGAGATCGTCACCATCTGGCTTGACGGTCAGCCACCTTTACGTGCGTTTTATGCCGAAAGGCCGGGGCCTAGGCTACACTACGATACCATTTGCAGCCAGCGAGGTAGATCGCGTCCGCTCGGAAATCCTGCGTCTCCTCTTTCGTCGGTTTGACGCTCACCGCGATCGTATCTTTCTAGAGCCGCCCATCTTCCACCTAGATTCAGCATCAAACTCGAACCAATCGACTTCTGGTCGTCGGTTTTCCGCCGCCATGTCGCCACATCGCCTCCTAAAGTTCGTATAAAACGGCTGCGGGAAAAAAGCGTGGAAAACTACGGCCGCCGGCGACGACAAGAAGAAACATTCTGCTCACAGTCACGGCGATAATAAGAGGGGGCGGCGGCTCTTGTCAAGTTCCTTAGAGCGAACCGCTGCAGTCGCGATAGCACAGCCATAAGCTCAAGTGGCGTGCAAAACGCAGACAATATCTAGCGTTCATCGCTAACATCAGAGGACATGCGTGTGTTGCTGCTGCTGCTGCTGCTGAAAGTGTGACAAGGCTGCCGCAGCGAACGGTGAGGTCGTTTTCGTGTGGTACTTGATCGCGCGCTCTGCAGTCTTACTGCTTCTTCATGCGCCTCAGCATCGCAAAGAGACGCCACGTCGGCTTGCAGGTGTAGACGAAGCGCTCGGCGCATCTGGTAACCGGATTTCGAGATTCCACTTTGTAGCGGCACGTGCACAGTCCGTCCGACGAGAAGCCTACAACTTTGGATTGGTGACCCCCGCAGATCGAATCCTACCGGGCATGTACATCTTGCAGATTGGGGCGCTTTCCGCAGACGGGACTCCGTCTCGGTAGGGATTCAGCATCGGACAGCGGAACGCTGAATTTTCGTAACGTTCGTTTAACCATTCCACGCTATTCATCTCACAGTTCGGCGGTCTCGCCGATCGGAAGGCGTGCATCGTCACGGGACGAGGCGTGAAGACGATGATCGCCGGCGGTGCCTGTAGCTTGGCCGAAAGTCCTTCTCATTCCCCCCATCTTCACCGACCTCAGCCTTGCGCTGCGACGACGGACCTCCCGAAGTTGTGGTCGTCGCCGGAGTCGTCGTCGTCCTCGAAAGCGGTCGAACCCTGCGGCCGACCTGCAAATTACACGCGCTTCGCTGTGCCGTTCACCTTTCTACGCAAGCTAGTTAGGCTTAGCGGCGCAATTCGTCGCGAGTGCTTCAAGTCTGTATGAGATTCATGGTGCGTGTGCATGTGAACCTCTAGGCACGTTTCGAGCATGTCAGCACGAGGAAAAAGTCTCCCTCGCATACCAGCTGCGGGCGGGCGCGCCACCAGGGCAGCGGCGTCGTGGTCGTGACGACCGGCTGGACGGTTGTGGTGGTGACCTTTCAAGGTATGGCATGTCCGCATATCTCCCCAACAGTGCGCAAACCTCCAGACGCGGTTGCCACCAGGGCACCGCGACGACCGTTGAGGGGATCGGAGTCTGAAAAGTCGAACGTTTACGGCGCGACCCTAGTCGTCGTCACTCTACCGAGAGGACCGGTTGCGGGAGGAAGAAGTTCGCCGGCCAGACCGTCGTAGGGCGCAGGTTCTGGACGAGCGCCGCCGGGGTGGAGGATTGTCGAGTGGTCGTGGTCTCCGGCAATTCGGTGGTGGTGCTCGTCGTGGTCTGCAAGACGCCCACGTTCTTTCACTGATCGCGTGCGAACGAGCGATCTTCGTCCCGATGCACCATCACTTTGTGTGTTCTAACGATTCACACTTGCGGCGCTGTACCGTTCTGTCCGCTTCTGCGCGTCGCAGCCACCACGGCCGCTCGGTCGTCGTCGTCGTTGTTGTTGTTGTCGGTTTCGGCGCCCAGACGCTTCTCAGCTCCTCGTCGTTCATGTGCACCCACCAGCGGAGCTTCGCCGCCGTCGTCGTGGTCGTCGCGCCAGTGGTGGTCTCCGGCCGTGCGGTTGTCGTTGTAATCTGCAACCAAAGGGGAACAGGTTTTCCTCCCGCGCCTTCTTCTTCTTCTCCTTCCATTCAACTCGGAAAAGAGAGACGCGAACCTCTTCTTGCTGCCGATTTCTCTCGCGTTCTCGGAGCCACCAAGGTTGCTCGGTCGTCTGTGTGGTGGGAGGAGTGGTGGACGTGGTGCTTGTCTGAAATATAGCCACCGCTTCGTTTGCCAATGACGGGTGTGGTGCGGAGACGTTGCCATCGAAAACGCCCATAGATTGGGCTTGCATCGCGATGGTAGCATGCGAATGCAAGGGAGAAGTCAACGAAATGATGACTGTCTGCTCGCAACGCAATCAACATTCATTTTGCGTGCCCACCTCTGCGGGCCACCACGGTCTCCTTTCCGCCGCGATCGTCGTCGTCGTCGTCACTTCTGGCGCGACAGTCGTCGTCGTTGTCGATCGTACCAGCTCGTCGTCCGACAAGTGCACCCACCAGCGAATCTTATCTCCCTTCTTCTTCTCGCTCGTCATGGTCGCTGTGACCACTGGAATTCTCGTAGTCGTCGTCGTTGGCGCCTCCGTGGTTGTTGATGGTGCCGTCGTGGTCGTGGTCGTGGTCGTGGTGGTTGGTCGGAGCAGGATCTGCAGTCGGCATACGTTTTCTTCAATACCATACACGAACCGGAATTGCTCGATTCGTAATGGCCGAGCCCACGAGCCTCACTCGATTCTTGTCTGCGACCCGAACCCAGTAGCGAACCATGTCGCCGCCCCTGATACCCTTGCGCGCAAGGAGACTCTCGACCTGCAAAACGCACATGCGTCTTGTCGAGCAGAGGAGAAAACGCCACAGACAATGTCATTCGAGACCGGTGGAGTCGGGGGCGTCGAAACTTGCGGCGTTACGATGATGATTGGAACGGCGACGGCGGCGGCGGACGTCGTCGTCGTTGGTCTGAGCGCGTTAAGGGTTTATTGGCATCAAGATGGACTGTACGCTTCCGTAGTGCTTGTAGTAGATGAAGCTGTGGTTGTTGTCGTCGGTGTCGTCGTCGTAGTTGGGGTCGTCGTCGTCGTAGTTGAGGTCGTCGTTGTCGTCGAAGTCGCGGGCTGGGTCGTCGTTTGCAGAGATGGAGATGGAGTCGAAAGGGACGAGATCAACTGAATTCGGCGGATGCACGCAATACAGTCGAATGTTACATCGCGAACAGCTTCGAACAGATCGTCCGATGGCGGAGGCGGCGGCAAGAACGAGTCTGGGCGATCGCTTCCTTCCCCTTCCACCGGAATCTCGGGCTCTTCGCCCTCCACCAGCTCGACTTCCAGAATCCTGGCCTGAAATACACACTGAATGCTCCGGAGTTCTCGACTAACCGGTCGATTCTTCTCGTCGCCCTCGGACGATTCATCCACCGGCACGGGAATCGTAATCGGCTCGACTTTGTTCGCACTTGTCGGCGTGGTGTTCGCAAGCTCGCTGAACATCCGCATTTCATTCTTCAAATTCACAATCTCCCACTTCTGTGTGACGTTCTCGGCTCCACCGTCCGTCAGTCCCACCTCGCCCCAAGTGTTTTGCTGCTTGCGCACCACGATGGGGACCTGCGAAATGATGACATGCAAGTTATCTGCGGAGCGATATGGAAATACATGTTCCGTGCCCACGAGCTTGTCCTTCGACCAGACGTCGTGCGCCGGGAATTGCGGCACCTCTTCGTCGTACGTATTTCCGAACTCGGCGGCAGCCGCCTTTAGACGTTTTCGCATGGTATTTTTCAAGTTAACGGTTGATAGAAACCTCGTCATCGCCGAAATCGTAGTCCCAGGAGTGTGGGTTCGTGAATACGGTTTCGTCGAAGACCTTGCGGGCTGAATCGTCTTTCATAAGTTATGATCGGGATAAGAACGAGCTGTTACATCTTTCGAGTGGATCGAAGTCGATGCTCCTCCTCACGGCTTGACGTCTCGCTGCGAGTCCTCTTCGGCGAAGGATCGAGATTTCGCGTCGCGTTAGACGTCGTCTGTTCGCGTGCGTTGCCAACGCCTCCGAGGTGGAGTCGAAAAAGGAGGAGACGCCCAACAGGACTAGGAGGAGCGTTGCTTGCCGCCGCAGGATCATCTTGTCGTCTGAAACTCTGTGTGTCAAACTCCTCTGACACGTCCGTCCTTTCGCATTTCAGACGCTGTCTTGGGGGGGGGGGCAAAACTTTAGAGCAGTGATCCTGAAGCTACGATGCTTCATCTTACGAACACCCGTGCAGGGGACAGGGAGACTTTCGCACGAGAGGGATTGACATGCGAAATGACGAGCGCCAGATGCATACATGGATGTGAGCGTATTCGAGGAGTGCTAGTCAGCAGTCACTAGTGGGCTGGCGCAGATTCAGTAGTTGGAAAGATGTGAAACTAGAGTGATTTCACGTTCCAGAAAAGCGCTCACTGTCCAAGTCAGGACAATTTCGTCTCGCTAAGTGGCGCCCGCGTCACTCCTTCTCCGACTGACTGGCCGGAGAAGAACGGACGTCGACTCCTCCGCTGCTGATATTGCTGCCGCCTTCCCACTTTAGTCCCCTCCTCTTTCGTTGCTCCGAGTTTCCGGGCGGAGTCTTGCCACCGTCGCTTCTCTGTGTCGCTCCCAATCTTCGCCTCTCCGCGTCCGTTCACCTGATGCGTAGGCGGCAGCGAGAGTTCTCGATCAGTGACACCGCACAATCTTCGCTTTTTGACTATTCTCCCGCCCGCCCGTCCCGCGCGTGCACAAGGCGGTTTGCGGCGACCGCACCTCTTTCCTGGTCATCACTCTGATTCTCCACATCAACAACCAGTCAGTCAGTGTGTGAAGGTCACATCGCTGGGGAAAAGAAACCCGTCAGCGCGCGTCGTAAACTCTACGCTGGTTCTCCCGGAGTGTAATGGTAAAAGGGAAGTGCGAGCGGCAGGAACGTAGTAAACCGCCGTTGCTGGACATCATCATCACCATGACCGTTGTGTGCGGACCGAACACCGCAAGAGACTCCGTTCGGGAGAGAAGCAGTCCACTGTCGTGGCGACGACAGCAGTCGACTGTCTCCTCTCCACATATGCGCCGGCGTCAGCAGAGGCCAATGATCGCCGAGTTGCGAGAACAGCTTCACTGTGGTTATGGCAAAACCGACCATTAAAGAATGTGGGCACCGTCAACTCGACTCTCTTGACCGGGGAGCATGCACGCCAACAGCACACCAGCAACGAAATACAACTCGACGTGCCATTCTCGTGGGTTCTGTCACACAATTTGTTCCTAGCAAAACAGGTACGGAAATGACGAGCACTTGTGTGTCGCCTGGCGGCCTCGCCAGTTGGCATTCCCTCCCCTGCTTTCCACCGCGTGCGACCTTTTACGTCTCCATAATTAGTATCACATTACCATCTCACGATCATCATTCCTTCCTCGGGTATGCACGTAGGAGGGAGTGCCATCGCTACTCCTTGAATGCCGCCCACGCAGGCGGAGGAGGAGGGGGGGGGGAGAGGAGTTGGAGAGAGTTTATGACGCGACGAGAAGTGGAACGAAGGTCGCAACGCATTCTTGTGTACTTGATATATAATGACACCGCTGAGCTGCGTGTGGTTCCCGCGAACTCGACCATGCAAAAACAGGCAAAGAGAGGGGTGCCGAGGAGTGCGACTTCCGATCGGCCAGCGGCGGCGGAAAAGCGAGGCGAGCTTTGCGTATCTCTCCGTATCTTCTTCGTGTGCGACGGAGACAAGCCATAGAGCACAGTTCATAGAGGAAAATAGTGGTGCATAGAGCATAGTCGACGAGAAGATAGGCGGCGGCAGGAGATGAAGGAGGGCAGTGCGATGGCGCATGTGAGATTCGGACGCGTCGAAATGTGCTGTCGTTGATAGTGTTAGTGGGTATGTGTGTGTGCGAACGACGTAGAACAATCGCGGAATTGTGCTGCTGCTGCTGCTACTATTAGGATGTGAAGAGATGATTATCACGCCGTCTCGTTCGCCGCGCGCTACTGGCGATTCTTCTGGCAGACCTGGCAGCGCGAGACGCGATCCTTGAGGCCGCCCGCCTTGAGCGTCTCCGAGATGGGCTTCTCGAACTGGCGGTTCTGCAGCGCGCCACATCCCTCTCTCTTTCCCCCCTCCGCCGCCCCCTCCCGTCGTACCTGATCGACGATCGCCATCCAGAAGCCGTGGTTCGTGGCGTAGTAGTTGCACGTGCCCCGGCCGTGGCACTCGATGAAGGGCACGGCGCGGAACTCGCGCAGGCACGAGCCCGGCGACTGGAGCGACTGGCCGGTGCCCTCGCCGCCGGCCGCCGTGTGCATCACGAACGAGTAGCCGTCCCAGACGGGCGACCAGCCGGCCGGGCACGTCGGCACGTACGCGTCCTGTGCGGACGGTTGGGCGCGTCTCTTTCCCCCTCTCTCCCTCGCGAGTTCAATTGCTCGTCAGCACGACCCCTACACGCCTCCCGTCCCGCAACCCAGTGAGGGGAGCTCTTCACCCTACCTGCGAGTGAACCGCCATCAGCTGTGTCGGCGTCTCGCAGACCGCGCATCGCGAGAGGTAGGGGCGGATCGCGGCGCCCGTCACCTGCATCCACGCGTTGTTTTCCACTCGCTCTCTCCGAGCCACCCACCGGGTTCATCATGGCCGTCATGGGCTCGTCGGTCGACAGCCAGAACGAGTAGTCCGAGCGCGACGAGACGTGGCAGACCGAGTTCAGGTTGCAGAACATGACCGGCATCGGGTTGAACTTGGGCAGGCAGGAGCCGGGCGTGCCCAGGTCCTGGCCCGCCGCTCGGCCGTTGCCTTGCACGTAGAGCAGCGAGTAGCCGCTCCAGAGCTGCTGCGTGCCGGGCGGGCACTGCGGCACCTGCGTCGTCTGCGAGTGCGTCGCGAAGGTGAAGCCGCGCGAGGGCGCCCAGCCGCCCGGGCCGCCCGCAAGGCCGGGCACGCCGGACGCGCCCTGTCGGCCCTCGCGCCCATGCTTGCCCGGGATCCCGGGCAGTCCACGCTCGCCCTTCGCGCCCGGCCATCCCGGCACGCCGGCCGCGCCCCCGATGCCGGGCGGCCCCGGAAGGCCGGCCGCGCCTGGCGGCCCCGCCAGTCCATTGTCGCCATCCTCGCCCGGCGGTCCGCACTCGCCGGGATAGCCCGGCTCGCCGGGCGGCCCATGGGGCGAGACGACGGCGAGCGGCTGGGGACCCGGTAGACCGACCGCGCCTGGCGCGCCGTCCAGACCCGGGGTTCCGGGCCATCCGGGCAGTCCATCGTCGCCTCGCTCGCCCTTCGCGCCCGGCCATCCTGGGACACCGGCCACGCCTGAAACAATAGTCATGATGTTGCTGTTGCTGGAGCTTTTTGGCATCACTCTCTGCCACCACCCACCTTCGTCGCCGCAGTCGCCATCGTACCCGGGAGCGCCGTCTCGACCGTCCGGTCCCGGAAGTCCCTCATCGCCGACCTCGCCCGGGTAGCCCGGTCCAGGAAGGCCCGGTGCGCCCGTGTATCCGGTCTCACCGCACTCGCCGACCTCGCCGGCCAAGCCCGGCGTTCCGGGATAGCCCACGCTGCCGGCGGCGCCCTTCGCGCCCGGCCAGCCTGCGTCGCCGATCAAGCCCGGCAGGCCGTCCAGCCCGTCGCGGCCAGGCAGTCCGCTCGCTCCCTGCACGCCGCCGCCGTTCATCTACTCGCAAGACGACGGACGCCTCACCTCGTCGCCGCAGTCGCCCGGCAGTCCGGGATAGCCGGCGTCGCCCACGTCGCCGCGGATCCCAGGTAGACCGTTCAAGCCCGCCTCTCCGGGCAGTCCGCAATCGCCGTCGATGCCCGGGATTCCGGGCGCGCCGCCAAAACCTCGCGGTCCCGACTGGCCGGGCAATCCGCCGAGTCCTCAATTTCGCTGTATTTCGGACGCAAACAATGTGCGCTTCCCGACGCATGCTATCGACGAAGAACAGAATGTGCTGCTGATTCCCATGCATCCGTCACTAGATGCGGAATCGGCCGCCCTAGAGCTACGGTCTCCACGAAATAGGCGAACGCGGGGAAAACGAATGACTTTGGCTCAAATTGTGATCGGCATTTCTAACGGGTAGCGGAAAACAAGGAGGTCGCGGGAAATCCTACTCTTGATCTGCCCTCTGGATGCATTTTCCTACTGCAGAGCTCAAAAAACCTCTCCCCTTGAATCCAACGAGTCTTCTCCGAAATCACGATCCAGAAATGGCGCAACCCTAGTAGATGTCTTACCGTCCAGTCCGCGTTCGCCCTTCAGACCGGGCACTCCGGCCGGGTTCTCCAGCGGTCCGACGACGTCGCCGGGCTCGCCCTTCGGGCCCGCATAGCCGGGCAGGCCTGGCTGTCCGTTCAAGCCCTGGAACGGATGCACGTTTGCATGCTTGTCAGCTGAACAAAGCGTACCGGTTGACCGTCGAGTCCGGGCGCGCCCGGCTTTCCGCTCGGTCCCTTCAGGCCGCTCAGGCCACTCGTGCCGTCCGGCCCCGGCGGTCCGGGATAGCCGTCCGGCCCAGGGCTGCCGACCTCGCCCTTCTCGCCGGGCACGCCGTCGGGGCAGTAGCCGCAGTCGTCGCCTTGCGGACCCGGCTCGCCGCAGTCGCCCGGGAATCCGTCCACGCCGACGCGACCTAAACGAGGTCGGTGCAAGGAGTCGCTCGTCGTCACAGCAGTTACCGTTCTCGCCCGGCGGTCCCTGCAGTCCGGGCAGACCTTGCGGTCCGACCTTCTTGACGCCCGCGCCCGGGAAGCCCTTCTCGCCTGTGGCGCCGGGATCGCCCTGCTCGCCGGGGACGCCCGGGTAGGCGTCGCGACCGGTCAAGCCGTCGAGACCTGAACGTCTTTGCATGGATCGTCTCGATGACGTGCTCCGTCTAGCACGCTTGAGTGTGTGTGCCGAGGAAGATAGACACGTTCATGAAGGCACAGTGGGAGAACTTGCAGCAAGGCATGTCTGCGCTAGCTTAGGCTTGCAACTCGTGCAGGAACGTGTGCACGGAGCAGCTTGTCGCGCCCCATGACCTCAGTTACCAGTTCTCATGCAGGATGACTCAAATAGAGGTTGACATAAGTTCGAGTTTCGGAATCGTGAAGAAAGATGAGATATCTCTTGAACCCAGAGAGCAGTACGTTGTGTTTGGCCAACCTTTCGGCTCCTTCCGGCCCCTTTCAACCATGTTTGGAAGATTTCTCGATTTCAGACTCGCTGTTTAGTGCGCTCCTTGTGACCCAGTACTTAGAGGCATTCCTCAAGCCGCTTCCAACAGCGGAATCACATGATTCCTACTGTACCATCGAGCAAAACGGCTCACAGTCGTAGGAGGTGTGGTCTGAACAGCGCAAAACATCGTGAAACATAGTGTCAATCTTCGCCGCCCTGCAACCCGCCGCCCCCAAACACTCACCCGGCGGTCCCTGGATGTCGTATCCGGGCGCACCATCCTCTCCGGGCAGTCCGCAGTCGCCGTCAATGCCGGGGAATCCGGGCGCGCCCTGTCGTTTTTCTCCTTGTCCTCCTCCCCCACTCGTCGCCCGTCTGCCAAACCTGGTATCCCGGCAGACCGTCGTCACCGCGCTCGCCACACTCGCTGAATCCTGGCGCGCCGTCGCGGCCCGGGAAGCCCGGCGGGCCAGGCTGGCCGACCGGCCCTCGGAGACCGACCGGTCCCGGCAAGCCCGAGAGTCCGGTCTGTCCCTTCTCGCCGGGCACGCCGTCCACGCCCTGGGGTCCGCGCGGTCCGGCCTCGCCCTTGCCTTGACCGAAGGCGCCGGGCAAACCACAGTCGCCCTCGTAGCCCGGTCGGCCGTCGTAGCCCGGCTCGCCGGCCGCGCCCTTCGTGCCGCCGACGCCCGGCGATCCGGGAAGACCGCACTCGCCCGGCTCGCCCTTCTCGCCCATCTCGCCGATGGCGCCGTCCTTGCCGCGTTTGCCCTGAACGCGAGGGTGCGTTCCAGAGATGAACAGCGAAAGATGCGAGTTACCCGGTTGCCGGCGTCGCCCGGATCGCCCTTCTGGCCCTTCAGGCCGGCGTAGCCGTGCGGTCCGTCGACTCCATTCAAGCCGGGCGGTCCGAGTGGTCCGTCACGACCCTTCTCGCCCTTCCCGCCTAAAGCAATTGGGGGGTTTCCAACTCGTTGTGCGCTTTCAAAGTGCCTTGCGGTCCGGGCGGTCCTTGCAACACCTCCGTCTCCTCTGGCGCCGAAGCTGCGGCGAAAGATCCGGGCGGACCCGGTGGACCAGGCGGTCCGCACAAGCCCTTCTCGCCCTTCACGCCCGGCGTTCTCGGTCCCATGTAGCCCTTGGGGCCTGGCGGGCCGGGGAATCCTGGCGGTCCGTAGACGCCTTGCTCGCCTTTTTGACCCTAAACCGCCGATGACGACTGCCGTTGCTCCACTCAGTGCGACTCACCTTCTGTCCCATTCGGCCCGGCTGACCAGCCCCGCCGGGAAGTCCCGGGCGTCCGGCGTCACCGCGCTCGCCCTTCCTGCCGACCGAGTTGATGCCGCCGTCGCCAGGCGGTCCACATTCGCCCGGTCTTCCTGCCTCGCCATCAGGTCCCGGCGGACCTGGATAGCCTGGCAGCCCAGGGGCGCCGGGAAATCCCTAAATATGCGTCCATGTGTGATGGTGGTGGTGGTGGTGGTGGTGAACATGCACCACCTCGGCATTACAGTAAATCATCGCAGTTGCGCCCCCCTCCCCCTTCACAACAATTCCCCCACATCCTTTCCTCCGTCTCTTCGTCGAATAAATGTGCTGTAAATGCTCGCGTCCCCCCCCAGCTCACTAGTGTGAGTCACAGCCGCCGCAGCGGCCGCAGCCAAGATTACAGCCAGCCGCGAGCGAGTGCTGCTGCTGCTGCTGCTGCCAGGATGGGGAAGGACCGATTTTTCACCCGACGCCGCCCGGCCGAGGAAGCCGCTCGCTCAGACCCGACAGGTCATCGCGTCGTACGAGCGAGAGTCCCCCCCAGACACATGGCGGCGAGCGAGCAGCGAAACAAGAGACGTGCGACGAACAGGAAGACGCATTTGCATGGTGACGACAAAACGAGATGAAAGCCGAATCGCAACGACTCACGTCCGTGCCGTTGCATCCCGGCACGCCGTCCTCGCCCTGCGTTCCGGGGATTCCGTCCACGCCCGGAATGCCTGCGTGTCCTGGCGATCCGGGGATTCCGCGGTCGCCCTGCACATGATTCTCACGGATTAGCGCGTCCTAGTCGAGAATTACCCGCTCTCCCTTGGATCCGATGTCGCCGAAATCGCCCTCGGCGCCCGGCAATCCTAGCGCTCCTCCGGCTCCCTCGAGGCCGTCCTGTCCTGGCGGGCCTGGGTGTCCAGCCGGGCCACCGAATCCGGCAGCGCCCTGTTCACAATTGCTCTTATCGGATCGATTTTTGCCGCTGCAGTCCCCCCTTCGAGTTCTTCGTCCGCAATCTCACTCCCTCTCACTCTCTCCTTCGAACAGATGGGCTGCAGCTGCGTCGCGTCTTCTCTCCCCTCCATTTCTTGTGCCCGCTCGTCGCATAAACATCGGCATGATGCGTGCGAGGGGGAAGTAGGGAAGAGGTCGACCGAACGGAGACGAAACGTGAAGCGCTTTCTGGAGCTTTGCTGTGGATGACGCGTCTACACAGCAGATCGCACACACGCGCATCCAAACAGCGGCACTACTAGAGACTGTCGAGGACTCACCCGTTCACCCTTGTCGCCGGGGCAGACGCACGGCGGCGAGCAGCCCTTGCAGGCGGCCGCGTCGACCGATCGCGTCGAGAGCGAGAGGACGACGATGACCAGTAGGGCCAGTACCCTCGACACGGTGTTCAGCATTGTCGGCCGGTTCTCTCGGGCGGCAGGCCCAGGCCTCCTCCTCCTGATCGAGAGAGAGAGAGAGAGAGATTGACGTTCGCCCGCTGACGATGCGCGCGACGCCCACTGTCGAACACGGCTCCTAGATGGTCGGGGGGAGATTGATTGACGACCGACAAACATGACAGTCTCGGCGCAGCGAGAGGGATTGGCAACACAACCGCGGGCACACGGATATCGTTTGCAACCGCCCTGGGCACAGGTGATCCTGCTGCTGCTGCTGTGCACCTGGCTATAGGTCTCGCTGGTCAGCGTGTCCTGATGCGGGCGACTGCTGCTGCTGCTGCTGCTAGGGGGACGAGAAGGAAGAGAGGGAGGGAGAGGAGGGGGGAAGAGGATGGACCAACTGTTGCGGCCCGAGAAAGAGAGCAAGGGGGCGGCCGGGCCGCATTACACACGCTCTCCTCTCCCTCTCTCTCTCTCGCCCCTCGTCTCCAGACACGCGCCGTCCCGCACCACTGCATAGTGGAGAGGATCTCGGGCCCGCGCACGCACGCACGCACGCGTTGGAACGCATACAACGAGATGGACGGAAGGACGAGCGATCGGTGCGAAAGGGGGGAGAGATTTGGCTGCTCGAGCGAGCAACATCGCACCCGACCGACTACGCGCGGGGGGGGGGGGGGGGGGGGGGGGGGGGGGGGGGGGGGGGGGGGGGGGGGGGGGGGGGGGGGGGGGGGGGGGG